>MUZH01004373.1:0-38105 GCA_003012965.1 Juglanconis oblonga | reverse complement strand
AGTCCGAGATATCTTACCGTTTAGTCGGTTGCTAAGTATAGTTTATAGTATATTATATAGCTTAGAAGCGTATTATTAACTTATTTTTTTCGATAATCTGATTGCGTCGTATGCAAAGAGGATACGGCTTTCTTAGGTATAGAATTCCATTATTTATTATTGAGAAATTATATATCGAATATAATAGGTTGCGTTAATTGAAAAAGTAACCGACTCGATATCGTGACCGACTCGATATACAACTACGTTATTTTATTTAAGAAATTTGCTTATGTTTTAATTATTCGTATCCCGGGCCAGAATTATAGTAACTAAGCTACCGGACTTATAACTGTTCCGTAAAAGCGTACGCTTATGCAGTGCATAAGCTGTATCTGTTGGAATAACTGACTTCCCCTGTACACGTACGGGGCTTAAAATGGGGGTAGTGAAACGAATTATATTCCAAGTCGCATACGGAGGAAAGACTAAGATCCTTTCTCCCAGGGCCCAGAGGCCCTGCTTAAATAGCCCTTCTAGGCGTGACTGAGCGAATGACTATGAACTGATGATAGGCCGATTCGTACGAACTCAATATGTTCTAACAATATCCCTATATCCTGTTACATTTTGCATTCTCTATAGCCCTGGCGAATATTTTCCACCTTCTGACTCGGCAAAATATCATTTGAAAAGTCCTTTATCTGTAAAAGGAACCTGAATTACCCTCGATGGGTCTCCCTACAGATTTTAGTGTCGTTCTTTGAAGCGGCTGAGAATTCAAGCATGATCAGACGACCTGGTGGCAAATGTGGATCGGAAAAAGAAGGGGAGGGAGGTGGACAACACATGTCCAGATCTTTTCCTATCCCGAACGTTATTGTGCTATTACGGTGAGAGAATCATCAAATGTGGTTTGATGCACACGGGTATGGACGCATAGTTCAAGCAAGTCTGAAGTCACTGAAGGTTCAACTTGCTAGCAAGTCCATTATTTGCAATTTTGATCCTTTTTCGCTTTATTCATCTTCGTTCTTCTTGCTTCCTCATTATAGCGGAATGGTAATGGCGTTTGGAGAATATTCTATAGGTGGACAGAGATTAAGGGCTCAGACACAAGGGCATTGTGAGTCTGGCCAGCAATGCAAATCTGAACTTCCAAGGTTGAATAGTAGCGCTTGTTCCCATGTCTCTTGAGCAACTAATGTGTATGTGGATTCATTTAACCTTGAGATTCTCTGAGTAGTAGTCTGTTGTAGTCGATAATGTCCCGGTTATTATTGAAGCATGAGTCTAGTCTGTATCCGGACTAAATTGGTCGATGTGACAGTGGAGGAGTTTCGGCACCGTTTTGCCGTTATCTGTTTTCAACAACGATGACAATCAAATCATTGAGATCCACCCCCTCCGGAGGATGTGGCGGAAAGTGGGCGTTGTACGACCATGCCTGCATTTACTGAGAAGAGAAGAACTGCTTCAACTTAGGTTTGACCTATGACTCTAATATAATACAAACTGGAACCCCTCATCTTGTTCACAATGGAATATTCTTCATCATCCCTTTCTCACCCACGGATATACTTTTATCCCCACCCCACCTGACGCCGCCATGGGCTCGCAGGTCGATTCCCAGAGCGAAGAAAAGGTCGCCGCCTTTCTCGACCAGCTCCGGCTCACTGGCTACTCCGGAGACGCGGTGACACCCTTATCAGATGCTGGACTATACAGGCAACTCCGTGAGCGGTGGAGCACCCGCAGTGAGGTCGACTCCCCGATCATCGTGGCGCCAAACAACGAGAACGAGGTCGCACTGGTCGTCCGAGCCGCGTGCCAGGTTGGACTCGATGTGGGCGTCCGCTCCGGTGGACACGCCGTTCAGAAGGGCGCGGCTACCGAGACGGGAGTGCAGATCCACCTAGGCAGAATCCAAGGAACAAGACTTGAGAAGGAAAAGAAGACAGTCCACGTTCAAGGTGGCTGTCTGTGGGACCACGTTTATAAAGCCCTCGATGGCAGCGGGCTGATAGCCGTTGGTGGAGGTGTATGGATGGTCGGTGTAGGAGGCTACCTGACTGGTGGCGGGTACTCTTTTCTCTCGGCCAAGCACGGCATGGCATGCGACCAAGTCGTCGCTGCTCGCGTCGTCACTGGTAAAGGTGAAATAGTCGTATGTGACGCCGAAAAGAACGAGGATCTCTTCTGGGGGATTCGAGGCGGCTCATCGAATTTTGGCATCGTGACACAGTTCTCGCTTCGTCTGTACGATGAACCAGAGGAGAAGTCTCTTGTGGGAGCGCTGGGCTTCCCTGGAGATAGGTACGAGGAGGTCATGAAGGCTGCTAGGGCAAGTGGCCCCTGTGAAATCGTCTTCCACTTCTCATCTGACCATTTCTTCAGACTTTCTACGAGCGGCAAACGGACCTTGAAGCCATTGTGGTCATTTACTCTCGACCGCTTCCACATCAGCAGGTGAGAAGACAGCCTCGACAGAGAAAAGGTGCCGCCTTTGGAAGCTCACAGATTGCAGCCAACCATTATGATCACGCCGTGGGTCCTGGGCACACCAGAGTACCATAAGAAGATCCTCGAGCCGTTCACGTCCCTCGGCCCATCATTCGACGGAACCTATGTTGCCCAGTCGCAGGCCGAATTCTCACACGGCGCCGATGCATATTTCGCAGCACCCGGCCCAACTCGTCACGCTAACCGAGGCATTCAACTCAACAGCTTCGATTTCGACCAGGCGTCAGCTCTGTGGTCCGACTGGCTCCAGTTCTCTTCAGACCCAAAGTTCTCCGCTTCAGCCGTCATGTTTGAGGACCACCACTTCGCCAACTTGGGCAACAAAGTAGGCGGTGACAACGCCTGGAGGAAGCGGGACAAGCATATGTACATGATCCTGGACGCGATGTAAGTCACATGGAGGCCGTATCCTGGAGAGCTCTCAACCATAAGTCGCCTCTCATCACTTACATTCATTTAGCTACGACGGGGCCGAGAATGATACCGAGGCCGACGAATGGGTGCGGACGCAGGCTAGCAAGGTAGATGCGGCTCACACCGCGAGACACGGAACGCCTGGGGGCAATTGGGTCCTTGGCGCCAGCACGAGCGGCGAGGAGACGCCGGAGGATATTTGGGGAGACTCTCTCCCACGAATGCGGTCCATCAAGGCAAAATACGACCCAGACCACATTTTCTCGAGCTACTTTGGCGTCGGAAGTTGAGGCCGAGTTTGGGAACACCGCCAGGACTTATAGAGTTGGTTAGAATCGGTTCGAGGTGGCAAGACAGGAATACCCTGCATCGATTGATACCTATGCATGCATTTTAGAAGCCGGCCGGTCTATATTCACTCTTCTACTCGATGCACAGGCTCATCCTTCGGACCGTTGCGAAATCTCCGACAAGCCGGACAATGGATGAGTCCGAAAGCCGCATGGAACTCTCTCTGAGCTGTACCTCATGGGGAAGCCGACATATCGTAAAAACTTCCCAGGCCATCACCCGTCATGGTAGCCTCGAAAGAGAAACCCAGGACTTTTTTCGGAATGCGGTTGACCCTCTTAGATCCCGAAAGTCAAGACCTTGTCCGCTAAGTCTGGACCATGGTCCGTCCATGATGACGGGCGGGAAGTGGGGGATCATAACTCATTCATCACCTCGGCATCGCTATGTTTTGAGGGACGATCTGTTCCGACAACGCTGCAAATCGGTGCCTGTGCAGTGCCTGCCTCGCCTCTGCTTCGGGCTGGGATCGCTGATGAACTGCGCGCCGGACCACACCCACACTAAACCCACGGACTCGTCCGCGGAGGTGATGGCGACATTTTGACCAGCACATAGCACAGAAGCAGATAACCAGAGCAGCCACACAAGGATCTCACGACGAGAACATCACAGCAAAAGGCACACGTCATTTGAAAGGTAAGAACTACCATGATCTACCCAAACTATGTAGCAACAATATCGGACACATGAGAAAAAAGCCGTCGGTCTAAAATAGGAAACAAACATCTAAGAACACCACCAGCGGTGCGCCGACAAGCTACCCCTAGATACCATTACATCATAAAAGAAACCATCCTCCCTGTGTCATCTCCTGCTCGAACCCCCACTGTGCTCATTGACCACCTGGACGAAAGATTCGGTAGCGCTCAAATCCCCCAGGGCATCAAGTTCCAACGGTGGAGGTGTTGCTGCTCTTCCCCTTTTGAATCTCCCCAGAACGGAGTCCCCTTACTCCGCCTTGACGGTGACAAGCTTGCTCCTGTCTGCAATCTTGCCCGCAAACTTGTACATGGGCATAGCCGCCAAAATCTCTGGCAGCGCCATGTTGGCCTTCATCTCTCGCGAAATCCAGTTGCGAACCTCCATGGCCACCAGCGAGTCCACACCATACACGTACATGGGTCTGTTAGGGTCGACCTCAGAGGCAGGCATCTGCAGGATGTCGGCAGTCTTCTGCACCAGTGCCTCGGTGATGATCTCGGTCGCGGCCTCGAGACCCTCGGCGTCCATCAGGCGGCTCTCGATGGTGGCCGCGCCGCCCTTGGTGGCGTTGGCACCGGCAGCGTGGGTAGCAATCGCCAAGCGAGCCATGCGCGGGTCATCGAAGTACTCGGGGCGAGGCAGGCCGAACTCGGTCATGACGTCCGCGGTGGCGAGGCCGGTGCTGACCTGCGCGGGGAAGGTGTCGCGGGTCTTAGGGTCGGTCTGGCCGTTGATGATGGAGCGCATCATGGCGTGGAAGACATTCTCCCGGATACCGATGGCCTCCTCCCAGACAGCCAGGAAGCCTTTAGCACCGGTCTCGGCGACGACACCGACATCCCGCATGATACCCAGGTCGACGGAGACACCAGCCAGGCCCTTGGAACGACGGTAATGTGCCAGCTCATCCTGGTAGGTGTTGCCTGCGGCGTAGTTGGCCTGGCCGGAGTTACCGAAGACACCAGCGCAGGAGGAGAAGAACATCATGAAGTCCAGAGGGCGAGACTCGTCGAAGTACTTG
Organism: Juglanconis oblonga; assembly: GCA_003012965.1. Classification (NCBI taxonomy): domain Eukaryota; kingdom Fungi; phylum Ascomycota; class Sordariomycetes; order Diaporthales; family Juglanconidaceae; genus Juglanconis; species Juglanconis oblonga. The sequence goes on along the minus strand of MUZH01004373.1, from coordinate 33,112 downwards.
TGCAGGTTGCGGGTACCGTGCACCTTGGGCTTGATGGACGTCACCCACTCGTTGTGCGTCATCTTCTCGAACAGAGCGTCGCGGAGCACCATAGCCATCTGCACGACGCCCTTAACTGGTGGAAGCGCGGCGGTGCACTCAGCCATCGCTGCCTCGAAAGAGGCCATGTCAGCCATGTCGGCCTTGAAGGCCTTGACGTTGACACCGGGGCGGGAAGACAGAGCCTCCATCGTCTTCTTGGCCTCGGCGCTAGAGTCGCCAGATCGGGAGACGAAGGCAATATTGCGAGCACCACTGTCGAGGAACATCCCTGCCAGGGAACGACCCAGACCACCAAGACCACCGACCAGCAGGTAAGTGGCGTTAGGGTCCAGCTTGAGGGAGTTGGAGGCCTTGTGAAGCACAGGCGCCTGGGGCTCGGCACCCATGGTGAGGACCAGCTTTCCGAGGTGACGACCGCTCTGCATCAGACGGAAGGCCTCCTCCATGGCGCCCAGAGGGTAGGTGGTCAGGACGGTAGGAGCGTACAGAACACCCTGGTGCACGAGGTCGTAAACATTGGTGACGATCTCCGCCATCTCGTCGGGCAGATGCTCCATAACAAGCAGCAGGTTGAAGAAGGTGAAGGTGGTGTTCTGCATGAAGGGCTTCATGTCTAGCCGGGTGTTGCCCGTGATATCACGGAGACCGATCTCGACGAAGGTACCAAAGGTGGCCAGGCAGTACCACGACTGTCGGAGCAGCTCACCAGACAGCGAGTTGAGAATGCAGTTGACACCCTTGCCATTAGTCATGCGTTTGACACCGTGAACGAAAGAGGCGTCACGAGAGTTGAAGATGTGGTCGGGGTTGACACCGTACTTCTCGATAATCAGGTTCCTCTTCTCAGGGGAGCCGACGGTGGCGTAGACAACGAGGCCGAGGTGGTTAGCAAGCTGGATAGCAGCCTGGCCAACACCACCCGCAGCAGCGTGGATGAGGACGGACTGGCCCTTGCGGAGCTTAGCCAGGTTGACCAGGGCGTGGTAGGCCGTGGTGTGGATGACGCTCATAGCGGCAGCCTCCTCGTAGCTCATCGTGTCGGGGATTTTGGCGCATGCCACCTCAGAAGTGCGGAGACTGGTGGTGTGGGCACCAGTACCGCAGCCAGCAACACGGTCACCAATCTGGACGCGAGTGACCTTGGAGCCGACTGCGGTGACGATACCAGAGGCCTCTAGACCTAGCCATGAGTCGTTCAGAATGCCCATGGAAGACATGACATCACGGAAGTTGACACCGGAAGCCTTGACCTCGATCTCAACCTCGCGCTCACCCAGGGGCTTGCCAACCCATCGGTCATCGGGAATAAACTGAAGGGTGTCGAGGATACCGGGCTGGCCGACAGTCAGGCGGAGAGGACCATCGTGTTCCTTGAGAGGCATAACACCCGTCCAGTCCTTCAGGTGGTGGTTGACATCAGCGTTCTCGGTCTTGTCCTTGCTGATGCGAGACACCAGCAGGGCACCATTCTTCTCGCGGAACTCGTTGTCCTTGGAGTTGGCGTTCAAGACGCGGCCAGCGAGGTCGGCACCAGTCTCTAGGCCAGAGGCAGCAGACAGGTGGAGCACATCAAAGCGAGTGCCAACAATCTCACCACGGACGACACGAGCAAGACCATCGACCATGTTGAAGTCAGGCTCGTCGCCGTGGGTGAGCCACAGCAGACGTTCAGCCTTGAGGATGACCTCGCGGAGGGCAAAGAAGTCGGCCTCGGAAATCTCGTCTAGGATAGCCTGCTCCATCTCGAGCAGAGAGATAGCAGCCTTGCCCTCGGTGACAGAAACAATGTCCTTGCTGTCCCAGGTAACAGTCTTGACAGCGTACTCGAGGGCGGAGAGGGTCTCGATGAGCTTGCCAGCGAAGGACTTGGCAGTATCGCCGGCAGTGGGCGACTCAATGATGACGACCTCAGGCTTGGCCTCGGTGCTCCTGGCCTTGACAGCGGTGGGGCGGGAGTACAGGCCAGCGCCGAGGGTGGAGGTGAAGTCCTTCTCGGCGAGCTGAGCCTCAGAAGCCTCAGGAGAAGCAGTGCAGAGAACGCTGGCAGTAGGCTTGGTCAGAGACAGAACCTTGGCGAAAAACTTATCAAAGCCAGCCATGCTCTCGCAAGCAGGAGAGACGACAATGAGGTCGGCAGCTGCGACATCAGAGGGAGCGGGCGTCTCAGCGTCGCCCAAGTAGAACACGTCGGTGATGGCATCAGCCTGAGGCGTGGCCACAGCGTAGCGGATCTGGCTGGGCAAGGTAGCAGCATCAGCCACTGAGGCCATCGCACCCTTGGTGATATCCGAGCTGGGGAGGAGCTCGATGACAGTGGCAGTCGGGTTGACGTGGAGGAACATGCGAGCAACCTTGGAAGTAGCATCCTGAGGCGACAGGCCTTCGGTGACCTTCTTCAGCTCTTCGGGCTTGATCAGATCCAAGGAGTACTCCCAGTTGATCGCCGTGCAAAGATCGCTGGTCTCCGTCTTCTTGCCAACCTCGACGACCTCATCAGACGAGGAAGACAACTCGGTGGAGCGGTAGTCGCGGACCTGCAGGTACAGCTTGTTCAGGTCCTCGCCGAGCCAGTAGACATCGGCAGCAGTGTCACGGAAGCTGTGGCGCTTGGTTGTGCAGAAGGCCTTCAGACAGCTGCCGACATCGGAGGGGAAGTCCGCAGAGATCTCAAACTCGCCAACGGCGGTGGGGACGGTGGCCTTGTGAATGTTGAGCTGCTTATCCTCAGTGTAGGTACCACCGACGAAGGACTGGAAGACAGCGTCGAGCATGGCGGGGTGGATGAGGAAGGGGCGCTTGACCAGTCCCTCACTGTAGGTTGGGCCACAGTCTTGGAGGAAGACATCGTACGTGCACCTCTCTTTGCCCGGGTGCATGTTGTCCAGGGTCTGGAAGAGAGGGCCGTAGAACCACGAGACGTTGGTAGTGGTCTCGTAGAATTTCTCCTTGGCGAAGGTGTCGGGGCATGATTCCAGGACCTGCTTGTACTCAGCCTGCTTGGCGGCAAGGAGGTGGGCCTGTTCGGCCTTCATCTGCTCGCTCTCGGTGACATACTCAATAGTCATGAGACCACGAGCGTTGTCACGGAGGGCCTGGTCACGGCCAGTGCAGGAAGAGATGGTCCACTCCCACCAGGTGTGAGGGTTGGAAGCAGCCGTGGAGACGATGTGAGGGCGGACGTGGACAACAGTCTCGGTGGGGGTGTCCTCGCTCATAGGCATGGCGCTGAAGAAGGCAACGTCGCGCAGCTTGTAAGAGTGCACGGTCTTGCCAGGGTCGGCCATCTGGGCGGCAGCCTCCAGGATCATGGAGACCATACCAGCACCAGGGAATAGGATCATAGACAGGACCTTGTGCTCACGAATCCATGGCTCCTCATCGAGGGACAGGAAGCCACGCCACACGCGCTCGTTCTCGTCCATGGCGGGCATGGGAGCACCAATGAGAGACTTGCGGGGAACCTTGCGCATATGACCCGCAATGTCGATACGACTCTCAGCGTGGAAGGTCTTGCTGTGGTTCCAGGGGTAGGGAGGGAGGTCGCACAACTTCTTGCAATCGGCATCCTCGTTAACGCCCATGATCTTCAGGGAAGCGCCTTTGCAGAAGAGGTCGGCAGCAAGGTCGAAAGCAGTATCCATGCCATTCTTACCACGCTTGAGAACGGAGGCGTAGGCGACGTTCTTGATGCCACCAGCGTTAAGGATCTGCTGGACGGGACCACCAAGCGCAGAGTGGGGGCCGATCTCAATGAGCAGGTCGACAGTGTTGTCGGACACGGAGTTGGTGAGAGGATCGGCGGGAGTAACGAGCTCTAGAAGAGCATCGGAGAAGAGGACAGGGGAAACCAGGTTCTTGACCCAGTAGAGGCCACCCAGCTCCTCGGGGTTGATCTCGCTGCCAGTGACGGATGAGATCATCTTGGCAGTCTGCTTCAGAGGCTGCTGGCCGTCAATATGGCTGATAAATCCCAGGAGGTCAGACATAACCTCCCTCATGTGGTGGGAGTGGTAAGCGACATCAACCTTCAGCTTGCGAGCGAAGATCTTCTCCTCGTCGAGCAGGGGTAGCAGCTGGTCAAGACCAGCCATATCACCAGAGAGGGTAACGCTCTCGGGGGAGTTGACGCAAGCAACAATGACCTGGCCAGCATCAATTTTGGCAATCCACTTCTCAGCTTCCTTGCGGCCAAGACCGACCGCCATCATACCGCCGTTGAGGTGGGTGGCCTTGGTCTTGATCAGACCAGAAGCCTGGCCACGGAAGTAGGCCGCAGTGACGGCATCCTTGTGGCTCAGAGCACCGATGGCGTAAGCAGCAGCGACTTCACCAGAAGAGTGGCCAACGCACTTGGCCGGGTTAACGCCCCAAGCACGGAGCTCATCAACAAGGGCCACCTGGAGGATGTTACACATGGGCTGCGAAACCTCGGGCTGGGAGACGCGAGACTCAGCAGCAGGGCGGCAGAGCTCCTCAACGGCGTCCCACTCGCAGCCGCACTCCTTCAGGTACTCAGCAGACTTCCTGAAAGACTCGCCAAAGGCCTTGCGCTCCAGCAGCTCGGCACCCATGCCAGCCCACTGAGCACCCTGGCCAGTGAAGACAAAGCCGATGCGAGGCTCGCCAGAAGAGCGGACAGCATTGGCACCCTTGAAAGACTCAAGTTTCTCGCGGAGCTCGAAGCCGTTCTCGGCGAGGCAGGTGGTCTTCCAGCTCAGCTTGGAGCGACCCTCGCCCAGAGTGTAGGCCAGGTTGGCGATGTACGCAGGGTCGCTGGAAGTAGGGCCAAGGCTGTCGAGGTGGTCGGCCAGCGTTTGAGCAACACGCTCCAGACCAGCCTGGTCAGAGGCGCTGAAGGTGAAGAGGCGCTTCTTGTCCAGAACAGGCTCCTTGGTGGTGAACATGGAGCCGGTGGTGGCAGATCCGTTGGTCAACAGAGGGTGGCCCTTGCGCTTGTCGACACCCTCGAGAATGACGTGGGCGTTGGTACCACCCATAGCAAAGGAGGAGACGGACATGCGCTTGACCTCGGCGACGGGCCAAGGAGTGAGCTTCTGGGGCACGTGGATGTTCCAATCATCGAAAGGAATACCCTCGTTGAGCTTGTTCAGGTAGATCTGGGGGGGAATCATGCCGTTCTCCATGGCAAGAATACCCTTGATGACACCAGCGACGGCAGCGCCAGCCTCCAAGTGACCAATGTTGGGCTTGACGGAACCAACGATCAGCTTGCGCGAAGGGCTAGCCTTGAGACCGAGGGTCTCGTGGATGGCGCGGACTTCGACTGGGTCACCAGCCTTGGTACCGGTTCCGTGGCACTCAACGAACTGGGTGCTCTCCATGTCAAGGCCGAAGTTCTTGTAGACGTCCCGGATCAGGGCGGCCTGAGCGTCGACGCTGGGCAGGGTGATGCCCTGGGTCCAACCATCGGAGTTTATACCGGACCCACGGATGACAGCGCGGATTGGGTCGCCGTCGCGCTCGGCATCGGCGAGCTTTTTGATAAGGATCAGACCACAACCCTCACCACGGCCGTATCCATCACCATCATTGTCGAAAGATCGGCAGTGGCCGAAGGGAGACAGGAAGCCCAGGTTGCTAAGCTGGATAGTCATCTCGGGGTTCAGGATCAGGTTGACACCGCCAGCGACGGCCATGTCGGCCTCGCCGTTGCGGACACTCTGGCAAGCCAAGTGAATGGCGACCAGCGAGGAAGAGCAGGCGGTCTCGACGGTCATGGAGGGACCGTGGATATCAAAGAAGTGGGAGATTCTGTTGGCGAGAATCTCGTGAGACACACCAGTCAAGGCGTACTTGGGAGCATACTCGGGGTCGCGCTGGATAGAGGCCTCGTAGTCGGACAGACCGGCACCGACATAGACAGCCGTCTGCGAGCCCTTGACCTTCTCGAAGGGCATGCCGGCAGACTCGAACAGCTCGTAGGCCACCTCGAGGGCCATGCGCTGGCGGGGGTCCATGGCGACGGCCTCGGAGGCGGGGAGGTTGAAGAAGGCGGCATCGAAGGCGTAAACATCCTCCTTGACGAAGTGACCGCCGGGGGTCGGGACAGTTCCGAGAGTGCTCTTGTTCGGGTGGTAGAAAGCATCGGGGTTCCACCGGTCGGACGTGGGAGAGTGAGCATCTGTGATGAGGGTGTTGAAGTCAGTAATTGGTTTGGTTGACGTTCAAATGGAGGCGCGTGACCGACATCCGGCCCGGAAAAACATGACAGTCGGAACAGGGTTAGGGCGGTTGAAGTGCACCCCCCCCCCGACTGGGGGGTCCCACGAATTTATTTTCTTCTTTTCTTTTTCCCCTTTGTTCCCTCTTAGACCACCCCCCCTTTACCCGGAGTTTGATTCCTCAATTGCAACAAGATATACACATACCTCGGCCGTTCTTGAGCATATCCCAGAACTTGGAAGGGTTGGTGGCATCTCCACCCAATCGACAGGCCAGACCGACAATGGCCAAGGGGACGTTAGGAGTAGTCGACATGTTGAAAAGTGGTTGCGAGTTCTTGACGTGAGGTCGAACTGGTGGTGGGCTTGATAGTCGATGGGAAAAGAGTGGTGGATGCTCTTGTGTGGTTGGATTTGGCGTTATGGCACAACTGTTCGTGGGCTCTTCTGACGTGCTTTGCGCTACCAAAGATGGACGTAAGAAGGCGTGTGAAGACGAGGCTGTACCAGAGGACGCTGAGGGAATGATTCACAAGAACATTGGAGATCCAAAGTCAACACTCACTGCGGCTGAAGGAGGATGTTGAAGCTATTTCTATAATTCCTCTTTCCCGTTTGCTCGACACTCTCATTGGCCCCTTGCCATCTGGTCGCTATACACACCCACATTGTACACCCACATTGTGCAGATGCATGCTCGACACCCAAAACAGCCTATGCTATCAGCGGTATCGCAGCGGAACATTGAACTTACACCACATGTCCCGAACTTCGAAGCCCGAGATGATGGTCGAATGTCCCGCTACTTGGGCCGCTGTGAAGTTGCTGCCCCTCGGCCGGTGGACCTCCCCTCTTGGGACTCTTGCTCGGGGGTTTAGTTCTAGCAGACCCTCGATATCCACAACTCGGTAGATCGGAGAGAGGCGAGCATGGGACGTCACAATCGTGGAGATGGTGGAGATGGTGTTGTCAAGGATCTTATCTACCCTCACGCCCCGGGGGTGAGATATGAGAAGACCCCCCGGAGCCCCTGTCAATATCAAAGCAGGGATGCCGGGTTATTGGCCGGCGGCAGACATCTCTCCGCCCGACGACGACGACACCATCACACGAGAGCATCAACTTCACAGCATCGTGACTTTGTCCATACACGACCCAGTCAACCAAATAGGCATATGAATCATATGACACCACTGCTCCGAAGTGCTCACATTTTTCAAACTTGTCGACATGCTGGTTCGAGGCTGGAACGCGACCCGACGCGGTGGTCGGCATCATCTTCCGCCACCTGCATTACCATTTACCTCCAGCAGCCCAGTCGAGCACCATGACGGCCACATCACAGCATGGTGGAGGTCACCTTGCATCCGAAGAGCCCTTCTAGAAAGTCTGGAGTGGGGCCAACCTTGCCTCTCGTCCCCGGCGCGGCCACGTTCGAGGGGCGAAAGGGTTGCGAGCTGCTAGATAGGGCTCCGCGGGCGACATCAAGGCCCCTGGGTTCCCCGGAACCAGCATCTGCAAACACACGCCCGAGATTCAGCACGGCCGTCATCTTGTCGTCGATTCGACCGTGGTCCCATCTGTGTGACCAGAGGAGTGGATCTGTCCTACCTGCTCGCCCCCGTCCCGTCACTCCGCGTCTCATGCCTCCCCGGTGCATCTACATGCATGGAAACATGCTCTCTGATCGAAGGCGCCTCGCATTCAACCGTTGCAAGCACCCTGAAGTCGAGGCAGACCAGACCCCTGGTACGTCCAGCCTCCAGGTGAGGCGACCCGGGGATCCACAGCCCCAGACACTCCGTCCCGCATGGAGTGCAGGGTCCAGAAGATACACGTCTATGGTTCTTGGGTGAATCTCACGTCGATAAGCTTGTCAGTATTCCCTTACAGGAAGCTGGGCCTATTTCCGGCCTCCCAACCTCTCTGTGTCTCCTGCTCGGGCGTTGCATTTCCTCTCCTGCATATCGAGAAGTCCCGAGATTTTTATACGGGGGATTCGGGGCTTCTCAATTATTGCGAGCACCCTCTGTCTACAGACTGGCCGAATGCTCTGCAGAATGCTGCATCCAGACTAGATGTCTCTGGACATTTCCCACGATCAGCAGTTCTGGGTTAGTTGCCCGACAAGCGAATTCCCCGAGCAGTGACAGTTGAGCATTGAGCTTCCTGTTTCTGGTTATCCTTCCCAATATCCGGCCGACATCCGCCAGCCGTTTCGGGGCATCCATGTTGTTCTCATACACGACTTCTGATATCGATGTCCCGGCTTCAGCTCAAGAAGCCCGAAGCGGCTTGAAGATAGTGATACCATGTAAGGCGGGTCAGGTTAGTCAGTGTTACCTCGCTTGAGCATCTCGAGGCTGTCGTTGTTGTTGGAAATATCCTTAAAGACTTCGTCTTGGGATCTCACCATCTGCTCCTTTTTTCCCTTGGTCCACCGCACTGTCTTTCTCTTTCCTCTCCCTTCCCACCCCAATGCCCCTTGGATACCCCTAGACCAGTCTCTCTCTCCTTCGTTCGCTCACGTCTACGGCCGTTCGCAATGGGGTCTACCACCAAGACTGTTCTCCTTGTTGGAGACCAGAATGATCCTTTTATCCAGGGCATCGACTACCTCTACAAGCAGGCTGAGACGCAGCCTTGGCTCGCGTCCTTCCTTGCCGATAATGTCGCCATCCTCAAGGAGCAGATGACCCACTGGGAGTCTACTCTGCGAGAGACCATGGGCGTCTTCCACACATTCCAGGAACTTGCCGACAAGTACCGGACTACGCCCGATCCAGTCGGCATGTCACACGGAATGTTGGTTTTCATCATGAGACAGGCACTACTCCTTCAGTAAGCACCCCATCTTACGCATGCAAACACGATGATTTACTAACATCGACACTTCAGAGCTGTCAAGCGTGAGCCACATCTCATTCACGATGCCGAGACGATACCGATTTGCGGAGGCCTCCTCAACACTGCTGCTTTGGGTGTTGCTACCGATTTCGAAAGCCTGTACGAGGCCAGTCTGGAAATGACGCGAGTACTCTGCAGAATGGAAGTCTTCTCATACTACCGGTCGCGGGCAACTGAGATCTCCACTGCAAATTGGGGTTGGACTCTGGTCGGTATCTCCGCCGACAAATTGAAGACCTCACTCGACAACTTCCAACGGAGCATGGTACGTCCTGCATGACTTGGAGAATCACACCCCAGGGACAACTCCGCTGACTGTGTGATAGGGAATACCGGAGGTCAAGAAGGTTCGCGTAGCCGTCATTGGTCAGGGATGGAGCACCATTATTGGACCACCTTCGGTGCTGGAGAAAGTGTTGAAGCAGTGCCCCGCCATCAAGAACCTGACCAAGCAAGAGATGGCCATCCACGCCCTGCACCATTCTTTGAACCTGACGGACGCCGAGCTTGCCAGCGTCGTTGGCAATTCTGCCCTTCTAGATCTGCCCGTTGGCAACGGCACCTGGCGGTCAGTCGTCCGCGCAGCTTGCGAGGCTATTCTTTGCAAGCCCTTCAACATTGTCGACGAGGTGAAGTCTCGCGTCGCGAAGATTAATGCCAAATCCGTGGAGCTGAACGTCATCGGTGTGAGCCCTCATGACAAGTTCGTCGCAGACCAGCTCAAGGCTGCCGGCAAGGACGTGACCATCACCTACGAGCACAAGGTGCCGCTGACCATCCCGATGTCTCCCTCCGCCGAATCTGGGAAGATCGCCATCGTCGGTATCGCAGGCCGCGCCCCCAGCGCCGAGGACCTGTCTGACTTCTGGCGTATTATCATCACCGGCCAGGATGTGCATAAGGAGATTCCTGACGACCGATGGGACATCAATGAATTCTTCAATGCGTCGCACAAGGGCCGCTGCACGACCAACTCACGGTATGGATGCTTCATCGATCGCCCTGGTGCGTTCGATGCGCGCTTCTTCAACATCTCCCAGCGTGAGGCTCTGCTCATGGAGCCTTGCCACCGTCTGTGGCTGATGTGCACGTACGAGGCTCTCGAGATGGCTGGTTATAGTGCTGGTCGGACAAGAGTCACTGATCCCAACCGGATTGGTGCATTCTTCGGTCAGAGTGTCGATGACTGGCGGGCAAACTCACACCAGCTGGGCTGTGATGCTTACAACATGCAGGGTATGCAGAGGGCTTTCGGACCTGGTCGTGTAAATTTCCACTTCAAGTGGGAGGGCCCAACATACCAGATCGACAGCGCCTGTGCCTCTTCTGCCTCTGCTATCACGATGGCCTGCCAGCAACTGATTGATCGGGAGGTCGACATGGCCGTCGCTGGTGGCAGCACGGTTATGAGCTCTCCTCACACATTCTCTGCTCTTTCCAGGGCGGGTGTGCTCAGCACCACTGGTAACTGCAAGACTTATCGCGATGATGCGGATGGCTACTGCCGTGGTGACTTCTCCGGCTGCGTTGTCCTGAAGCGTCTCGAAGATGCGGTCGCTGCTAACGACAACGTTCTGGCTGTCATTGCCGCCTCTGGTCGCAACCACGCCGGAAACGCCAAGTCCATTACCACCTCCGACGCCGGTGCTCAGGAGAGGCTGTTCCGCCAGGTCCTTCGCAAGGCCCAGATCACTCCCGAGGAGGTTGCCTACATCGAGATGCATGGAACCGGTACCCAGGTCGGTGACCTGGCCGAGATGACTGCTGTTGCCAACACCTTCACGCGGGCCAAGGGCGACAAGGTGCCTCTGCGCGTTGGTGCCGTCAAGGCCAACATCGGTCACACCGAGGCTGCCGCCGGTATCGCCTCGCTGCTCAAATGCGTCCTCTCTCTGCAGGAGGAGTTTCTCCCTCCGGTCGCCAACATGCCGCACAAGCTCAACCCCAAGTTCCCAGACTTAAAGGCTCTGCAAATAGATATCCCCAGCCAGCGGGTCGAGTTCAAGTACTCTGCCGACAAGCGCCGCCGCATGATCCTCAACAACTTCGATGCTTCCGGTGGCAACTCCTGCTTGCTGATCGAGGATGCCATCAAACCTGCCGAGAAGGACGCCGACTCGCGTACCTGCCACACTATCACACTGTCGGCCAAGACGGCCCTGTCGCACACCGAGAACAAGAAGCGTCTCCTGAACTTCCTTCGCGCCAGCATGGATGATCACCGCATCGAGGATCTTGCCTACACCCTCACCGCGCGTAGGATCCACTACCCCATCCGCACGGCCTTCGCCGCCTCATCCATCAAGGAGGTTGTCAGCAAGCTGGATGCGGACATCAAAGCCGACAAGAAGGAGGAGAAGACATCGCCCACACCGGTTGTCTTCATGTTCACCGGTCAGGGCTCTCACTACGCCGGCATGGGCGCTGAGCTGTACGAGACCTCGCCCGCGTTCCGCAACATCCTCGACCTGTCCGTGTCTATTTGCAAGCAGAACGGCTTCCCTGAGTTCTTGGACATCATCACCAACCCCAGGGTCGATATGTCTACTAAGGACACTGCACAGACTCAGCTTGCTGTTGTCGCGCTGGAGATTGCTCTCTCTGCTTTCTGGCGGGCGGCGGGTGTTGAGCCTGCTGCTGTCATGGGTCACTCCCTGGGCGAGTACGCTGCTCTCCACGTTGCTGGTGTGCTGTCCCTGACCGATGTTCTGTTCCTCGTCGGCAAGCGGGCCCAGCTTGTCCTGGAGCGATGTGTCCCTGGCGCGTGCTCAATGCTGAGCGTGTTTGCGCCGATGGAGCGTGTCGAGGAGCATCTCAAGAAGCTGTCCAGCTGCGAGGTTGCGTGCCTCAACAGCCCAAAGGCGACTGTCGTCTCCGGTACTGCCGATGAGATTGCCACGCTGAAGGCTGATCTCGAGAAGGCTGAGGGTGGCGCCATTCGGTCCAAGGAGCTGACCGTTCCGTACGGTTTCCACTCCGTCCAGGTCGACCCTGTTCTGGATGACTTCGCCGCCCTTGCCCGCGGCGTCGTCTACTCCGCGCCCAAGGTGCCGATTGTTTCCACCCTTGCTGCTGAGGTGGTTGACAAGCCCGGCATGATCGCTGAGATGTACCTCATGCGCCAGACCCGGGAGAAGGTCAACTTTGCCGGTGCCCTCAAGGCCGCCTCCGATAAGTTCAAGAACCCCGTCTTCCTCGAGGTCGGGCCCAGCCGCGTCCTCGGCTCGTTCGCTCAGGCTACTCTTAATGTTCCCGTTGAGCGCATTGCCTCGACTCTCGAGAACGCCAAGGAGACGGCATGGACTGGTGTCTCCAAGTCTCTCGCCACGCTATACAAGGCTGGTGTTGAGATCGATTGGGTTGCTGTCCATGAGCCTTCCGTTACCAAGAATCAGCTCAAGCACATCTCGTCGCTGCCGTCTTACAACTGGGATGTCAAGGACTACTGGATCAAGTGGACCGAGCCCAGAGAGCTCCAGGCTGCCCCTGCCCCTGCTGCGGCGCCTGTTGCTGCTGCCCCGGCCGCTATCATGGAGAGGCCAATTTCGGCTGTCCTGCACTATGTCGTCAAAAAGTCCCTGTCCCCCAAGGTCGAGGTGACTTTCAAGAGCAGCGCGGCCGACCCGGCTCTGAAGGCTGCGATCCTTGGCCACCGCCTGCGCGATGTGCCCGTCTGCCCCGGCGGTGTTTTCTGCGAGATGGGTATGGAGGGTGCACAATACACCCTCGAGGCCCTCGGCAAGAAGAACGTCGACCTCGCCCTGCTCACGCCCTCCTTCAACCGCCCCTTCAGCATGCCCACCGGCGAGTCCAAGGCCGAGATCCTGACCACCATCAGCATGCCATCGGACAAGACCCTCACCGCTACCTTCAAGGTGTCGAACGGCCCCATGTCCTACGACCTTGGTAGCTGCAAGTTCGCTATCGTCGACAACAAGAAGCTTCAGTCTGACTGGGACAAGACCTCGTACTTCGTTCACGCACGCATGACTGACGTCGTCCGCGCCGCCAAAGAGGGCGACGGCCACCGCTTCAAGCCGTCCATCTTCTATAGCTTGTTCAGCAACACGGTCAAGTACTCCGGTCCTTACATGGGTCTGCAGGAGGCGTTCATCTCGCCGAACTTCAAGGAGGCCGTCGCCGAGGTCGTGCTGCAGCAGGACCCCACCGACCCCAGCACCAAGTCTAGCCCGTACTGGAGCGACAGCTTGGTGCATTTGGCGGGCTTCGTCGCCAATGTCAACCCTGCCCGTCCCGAGGGCAAGATGTTCATGATGGGCGGCTTCGACAAGAGCGAGCAGACTGCTGAGTTGGCCGCTGGTAAGAAGTACAATTCGTACGTGCGCGTCACCAGGAACGAGGGCGACAGCTTCGTCTGCGATGTCTTCGTCTTCGATGTCGAGGCTGGCAACAGGCTGGTCATGCAGTGCTCGAACCTGAAGTTCCACGAGGTCGAATACGCCACGCTTGAGCGTGCCATTGGCAAGACCAGAGCTGTGGCCCCTGCACCGAAGGCGGCGGCTCCAAAGGCTGCTCCCAAGGCCGCCCCCAAGGCTGTTGCACCAGCGTCGGTACAGAAGGCTGCGGCACCCAAGCCCAAGAAGGTCGCCAAGCCCAAGGCTGCTGCTGGAGAAGCCGTCAGTGTCCTTGACACCCTTCTCGCAGCCATTGCTTCAGAGACTGGCACCGCCATCGAGGAGCTGACGGATGACGCTGTGCTCGGCGAGATCGGTATCGACTCCATCATGGCCATCCAGATCTCTGCCGCTGTCAAGGGCGCCACTGGTTACGACATCTCCGCCACCTGGGGTCTTGAGTTCCCGACCATCGGTGCTCTCCGCGAGGAGTTCAAGGACATCAGGGGCACGCCTAGTGCTGATGATGGCGGGGAGGCATCTGACGAGGAGGATGAGGAGGAGTACGAGATCGTGGCTGATGAAGAGTTCGACGACCCTGTTGAGCAAGATATCGAGTCGCTCGACAGTGTGGCGCCAGCGGCCCAGGTCTCATCTGGTGGCCAGAGCGTCCTGGACACTTTCCTCAACGCCATCGCCAACGAGACCGGCACGGCCCTCGAGGACCTCACAGACGATGCCGTCTTGACAGAGCTTGGTGTGGATTCGATCATGGCTATCCAGATCTGCTCCACTCTCAACAGCGAGACCGGTGTGGAGATCCCGCCTACTTTCGTGTTCGAGTACCCTACGGTCGGTGATCTGCGCCGCGAGTTCGGGGGTATGGAGGCCGCCTCGTCTGTTGGCTCTTCCTCTGGTCGCTCGTCTCCGGTTGGCGATGACACCGATGTCACAGACGCCGATGAACCCGCCCCGGCTGCGGCGCCCACACCTGCGCCCAAGAAGGCCGCTCCCGCTCCGGTGGCTGCGCCGGCGCTCGTGGTTGAGAAGAAGGTTGCTGCCCCTGAGCCCAAGAAGGTCGCCCCAGCCCCAGCACATGTCAAGAAGGCCGCCCCCAAGAAGGCTCCTGCCGACGCCAAGAACCCTCTCGCGTCCATCGCCGCCAAGCTCCCCGCGGAGGCCGCCTCTCTCGTCAAGGACATGTCCGTGTTCAAGTTCGAGGAGGAGGACCCCGATACTATCGACTATGCCACGGTACCCAAGGCCAAGATCGTGCTGATGCAAGGCAAGCCGACGTCCAAGGAGACGCCCCTTTTCCTCATCCCCGACGGCTCCGGCACAGCAGCCACCTACATCCACCTGCCGCCCTTCCCCTCCGGCTTGCCAATCTACGCCATCGAGTCGCCTTTCCTCCGCTGCCCTGGTAAGCTCTCCCGAAAGACCGGCATCCCCGGCCTCGCCAGCCTCGTCGTCGAGGCCATCCTCAAGCAGCGCCCGCAAGGCCCCTACCTGATCGGTGGATACAGCGGCGGTGCGACCATCAGCTACGAAGTCGCGCGGCAACTCGCCGCAAAGGGGAAAAAGCTGCAAGGTCTGCTGCTCATTGACATGTGCTGCCCGCGGTCCATGGTCGACACCATCGACAGCGTGCCGGAGCAGGGTCTCGCCGTGCTCATGCGTCTGTCGCCCCCCGACAAGCGCTCGTTCTGGACGAGCAGCATGGCGTCGCAGTTCGCTCAGCAGCACCAGCGGCAGCTCGTGCGTGCGGTGTGCCACTACGACCCCGAGCCGATGGCGCCCGAGGACAGGCCCGCGCGCGTGGCGATCATCTGGGGCCGAAAGGGTCTGGTTGAGCGGGCCAAGTCTGACCAGAAGGTGTTGGGCATGATGGCGATGCTGAACGTGCGGACGGAGTCCGGCGAGAACTTCATGATGGATCCTAGCTTGGGTCCCGTGGCGTGGGCGGTGCCGAGTAAGAAGGAGGGTGATCTTGGTCCTAACGGGTGGGACAAGTTTGTGGGTGAGAAGATTAAGATCATGGTTGCGGATGCGGATCACTTGTCTATGCCTGTGCCCCCAGATGTGAGTACTGCACCTACCACGAATTCTTTTGCCTCCGAAAATTCAAACTGACTTTCCCCTTCAGGTCCAGGAACTCCACCGCTGCATCAGCGAGGCTCTGCCTTACCTCAACGGTCAGGAGTAGAATGATGGTGATGAGACACGGACGTGACGAAACTTGGGACTGTGTGAAGATTTTGTGATTTTTCAAGTTGTCTATGACTTTTTTTTCTCTGTATTCAGAATGCTTTTGGATTTGTGTTGTATAATTTGCTGTTGCGGTTGGTCAATGGTTGTTCTAGATTTCTTACGATACTTGGGTGAATGGAGTAAATATAAACATCAAATTCCAATGTTCAACAACCCATGAGTGCGCCTTGAGGGTTTTCTTCTGCACTAGGTACGCCATTGCCAGTCCTCAATCATCCAACATCGCCACCACTACCCTTATAGAAATCTAGGCCATTGCAGCCGCTCCATGGTGCCCATGAGCCCAGAGCCCAGTGCGCTCCCGCCGCCACCTACCTCAGCTTTACATTAACAGACGCCGGAATCCGCTCATCATAAAATATGAGTCTAGTAAAAGCTCCAACAGGAGGTAATATGTCTATGGATGGATCTCCTTCTCAATCACTGCCGCAACTTTCTCAAACATGGTCTTCATCGTCCCACAAGTAAATGAGAAACTGAAAGCTTACAGGCACAATTTGCACAAAGGTGAAACACCAGCACAGAATGTGTACTGGTCAGATCATGATGTTAATCATGGGGGTTATATATCTATTTATATTAGTTTTTTTAGTTTTCTTTTCTCTCTTCTTCGTGTTTTTGCAATTTCCTTGATCTCATGTTCCCGTCGTGATAATTGTTGTTTGCTTCTCGGCCAGTACCTACCTCTGTACAATTTGCGGTCCACACAGCTGGAGGTTTGGTCCTTCGGAATCGTATGTTATTTGAAAAGGAGATTATATTAATTCGTCTGTTCATTTCTTTGTACTGGAACATAATTTGGAATATTGCCTATTTTATGGTACAGGTTAATTTGGAAGTTCGTCATAAATTCATAAGTCTCGTCTCGTGGAATAAATGAAGACGGCAGAAAACATCTGACGTCGTTTGCTACATAGTATTGAGGTACGAAGTACCTATACATACCTATGCTGGTCTCAAAAATTAAAGTCGTGGCACCGTGAAAAAGCCTTCCGCATTCAACTGCCCTCGCATCATGGAACCCAATCTTCTTCTTCCTCGCTGATGATATTCTCCATGTTGATAAATGAAGACGAGGAACTCTCGGCAATGCCACCAGAGTCCTTTTCGGCCTACACCTACCGGGGCAGCTCCTTGCCGATTCCACCCGCTTCATTGAACGGTGTGACGGACGAGCTGCTCATCACCGCGTGGATTGTTAGATATCTTGATAGGTGCCTCATTCCCAAAGTTGATGAACTGCTACACCAACGGAAACTGGGTATCTATCTCCAAGGAGACAATTTCATCAAGATATATCATCAGTGACTATGAACATGTTGGCCTCGAAAGGAAGTTCAACGACTCATGGAGGCGAAGGTCTTGCCAAAGGGCAAGCCTGTCCAGTTTCTAGCCAAGTGGGATCTACTCGGGACAAACCATGCCGTCGGGATTGCCTGCTACCTGTTCATAAACCAGTCGCCTATGGCCGTCAAAGAAGCTCGACAGTGCACCACGTGCGCCTCTCCGGCCTCGAGCTGGGGATCCGGAGGAGTTACATTGGATTTCCGGAGCCTGCACCAACTGCTATTGCAAAAACAAAGGCAGGCTTCCGTGCTTGCGAGGATTGTTGCATGGGAACGTGGGGTGCAACCACGACACATGTTCAATTGCACGGCACATCTTCGCGCGGTTCGTCCTGGTGGTACAATGAACGATGCACAGATCGACCGCGTCTTCGCCCCGAAAGCTGCTCTTACCGCTGGACCCTCGTCCATATCACGGGCACTACTACATGCGTGGCCGGGCTATGACCTGCCATTCAGGGCAAGTGGATATCGGTCCGTCTGCGCAGCGGCACTTCAGCCGGCCGTCGGTTGGCGGTGCCAGAGACCGGTCAATATGGAAGTCGGGGCTTTGCGGATGGCTTTCAGCATCGAGACTTACTACGCTATTGGCATACTGATAATGTACGTGGTTTTGTGCGCCTCTTGATGTTGAACGGGAGGGAGGCAAAAAACAATAAAACACATAAAACAAAAAGAGGTCCACACCAATGGCGGTCAGAGCTGTCGCCCACCGAGAACAAGACGTAACCTGTCGTCGGTGTATCGGATGTCGCATTTATTTCCTGATATGGAGACGAAGGACTCACCCGCATCCTGTGTTGTCGCCACGTCTCGTTGGCGCGCTGCCTACTTTGTCTTTGTAGCATATTTCACACACGATATGGACACCACTCGAGCACGAGAAATGGAGAATGGGAATTTCATAATAAAACACTTCATCCAACACACACTCGAACAGCCATGAAATCACCGCCCTCGATCCTCAGGAGGCAACGTCCACAAACCTTGTGAGGTACCCGAGACGGACATGGATATTCCCCGATACGCCAATCCTACGAGATGGCATCCAGCCGCAGGCCCATAGCTGCATGCGTCTAGGACCGGACAGGAAAATCACACCCTGGCGTGGGCGGAGGCTGTCAGAAACTCTCGGCCCCCCCCTGCGGTGATCATGCCGCCCCCCCCCACCGCCACCGAGTGCCGCAGATCGTGGGACGTGGGTAGAAGACCACACCTGCATGCTTCTGGAAGGTGGTTCTAGGTCGGTTGCTGGAGGCTCCGGGAACCACCGTCTTTGCATGGATGACTAACGGGGCCGGAGGACGACAGGACGCTCTGCGATCCAGACGGTCGGCGATGCGATGGTTGAAGCCCCGACCGCGTGCTCGCCGGGCTTGCAGGGGGACGGAGGCTCTGTCCTGGAAAACCGATGGAAGAGAAGCGAGATGGCATACAAAGAAATGCTGGCAGACGCAGTGCCACAAGGGCATCGACTCTCTTTTCTATCCACGCTCACGACGCGGCAGAAGCAGATCCTTTCCTGTCCCTGGCACCCACCCCCTGGTCCACCAAGGGCCTACAAAGTCCAGATCCCCAGGTCATCAACATCCGCCAAGACATACCGTGGTTCCCTATGCTGGGGAATCAAGAGTAGGCCACTGCCGTCTTGTTCACGGACAATATCACGCCCATCATGTCTTACCGTGGCTCTCGCAGTGGGTCATGGTCCTACTACCCATCGTCTCCCACCACCCCAAGGGCTCCCACGTCTCCTTCGGCCATGACCTACCCCGGGCCTGGCTCGCGTGGCTCTCTGAGATCAGTAAGGTCCGCCACGTGGGATGAGGTTGTTGATGCTATCATCACCGCAGACCCGGGAGACCGCAACTCAAGGGTGATCCAAGACGATGCCGGTGTCGCCCCACACCAGCCTACCATTGATGAGGTCGAGGAGGCGGAGGAGGCATCGGTCTACCACTCGAGTCTCGACGGACGTGTCAACGAGCCCACCCACTCATCCAAACCATCTGTGGACGCAGCCACCCTCGTCAACGCCCCGGGCGAGACCGCCGAACCGAGCTCTAACAACAAGAGAGAGTCTCGAGCATCCATGAAATTCGACTTTGACATCAAGCTAAGCGATAACCTCGACACGACACTTAGGATACCAGAGGATGCCGACATAGTCGATGAAGAGCTTGAGGACCCTGCAATTCCCGACGAGGTGAACGAAAAGGAAACGAGGCTCTCACGCTCCGGCTCTCACGCCGGCTCTCACTCCGGCTCTTCTACCGTTCACGAGGAGCACCCTGATGATCTGCCCACGACGAAAGACGATGCAGCTGTCCATGACCTCGAAGCCGGACCGGAAGAGCAGTCTCCTGTTCCTACCAACATATCCTTCTCAGCCTTCCCAACCAGAGCCAAGAGACTCATCGTCGTCAGTGCTGCCTCGGCCTCCATCTTCGCACCACTTTCTATGCAGATCTATCTTCCATCTCTCACCACCCTCATCACGGACTTCGGCGTCTCTAAAGCTCAGATCAATCTCACCGTCAGCGTGTACATGATCTTCATGGCCATCTCGCCCATGCTTATGGGTGGCATCGCGGACGTCGTGGGTCGCCGGCCTGCCATGCTCGCCTGCTTCAGCATCTACCTAGTCTCCTGCATCATGATCGCCCTGTGCCAGACCTACACAGAGCTCATGGGATTCCGTATTCTCCAGTCCATCGGCGCCAGTCCAACCATCGCCATCGCCTCCGCCGTGGTCGCAGACATCGTCACCGCTGCTGAACGAGGGAGCTACGCCGCCCTGGTCGCGGTCCCCGTCATCTTCGCACCAACTCTGGGCCCCGTCATCGGTGGTCTTTTGACCCAGTACCTTGGCTGGCGGTCCATCTTCTGGTTCCTTCTCATCTCCGGCGGCATCGCTATGCTACTGCTCGGGGTGGCCTTCCCTGAGACATGCCGGGTGATCGTGGGCGACGCTTCCGCCAAGTCGCCCAAACGCTATCGAAGCGTCCTTCAGGCGTTCAAGGACACGAAGCCTGACTACAGCCAGACCGCCGAAGACGAGAAGAAGAGGCTCAAGGGCAAAGGGAGCGCCAAGGCGCTCCTCTGGACTTCCCTCACCTCTGCCGTGCGCATCCTCTTCACCAAGGAGCGCTTCTTCCTGCTCTTCTACGTGGGCCTCATCTTTTCAGGTTTCCAAGCCATTGCCACGGAGCTGCCCACACAGTTCAAGGCGATCTACAAATTCGACTCGGTGATGATCGGCGTCATGTACCTGCCCCTCGCTGGAGGTGCTCTCATTTCCACGGCTGTGTTCGGCAAGCAGATGAACAAGAACTTCAGGAGGTATGCCGCACGTGCGGGGATCAACATCGAGGCCGGCCAGGAGGTCGACATGAACAAGATCGACGTCGAGCGCGCTCGCCTCGAAATCACTCTCCCGAGCATCATCATCTCCGCCGTCGGCATCGTCTGCTGGGGATGGGTTCTGGAGCAGAAGACGAGCATTGCCGCTCCCTGCGTCTTGCTCTTCTTCATGGGGGTGGGATTGAACGGGGTCATGGCCACGACCAACGCTCTGCTCATGGACATCTCGCAGTCCCAAGCCGGCGCCGTCATGGCTGCGAGTAATCTGACACGATGTGCTCTCGGCGCCGTGGCTTCCGCCTGTATCCAGATCATGATCGACAAGATGGGCCAGGGCTGGACCTATGTCATTTTCGGGGTTCTCTTCCTGGCGTTTTCCCCCATGCTGGCGGTGCACTATTTCAAGGGGCTTCGATGGAGACAACAGGCCCAGGCGAAGGAGGACAGGCGGCTCGCGGAGGAGGCGTCGGGTGGCATCGCTGAGCAGGCGGTCGAGACAGCCCGATCTGTCCACCACGAGCCGCAGGACTTGTCGGTGATTCAGCCACCACCACCACCCCGGTCTCCAAAGCGGGGGTTTTTCTCAGCGAGGTCTGATAAGGAGACGGACAAGGCCGCGGACGCAGATGCGCTGGTCGTAGCGCAGGCTATCCCTTTGGTGGAGATGACGAACAAGGAGGAGAGTGTGAGGAATTCAACCAGCACCAAGGAGTAGTCAGCTTCCCTCCTGACGACCATGTATGGCAGTTGTTGTTGTTTCCATACCAGATTCCCAAACTATGATGATCCTGATGGTCTGGACGTTAGGCTTCTAATAGTACCATCTTCTATCATTTGTCCTCTAAATGATCCCTGTATGATCCCACGTGCATCGATCCTGCTGTAGAGAAAGCTTGACGACAGCAAAGGTCTAAATAGGTATTCTTAGCTGAAATGGCATGGCATGTCCCTCTTTCCACCATGTCCACTTCCAGGCTTTTCTTGTCCCATCTGATCACAAAGACGCTTTTGCTTTTGGCTGCGGCTTCGGCCTCAGTATACACTGCTGTGTCATGGACACGACCAGATTCCCCTGCTCATCCCAAAGACGGGCCTCGTTGTACGACCTCCCATAGCCCGCCACGATCGTTTTCCTCTCCCTGAGGTGCCACTTGTTGAGATCCACCACCGGCACGAACAGCCGCAGGGCGAACTCGAGGGTGAAGCAAGGGCCGGAGTCGTTGTACCACAGGTGATTATGCGTCAGAGCAGTGAAGGGGACCCCGCCATCCATCAGGAAGGCCAGCGCAGCGGCCTTGTCGCCGGCAGACGCGAGCGGGGCCCTCAACCGCATCCAGTCCGACGAGACGCGGTCCGTCAGCGGCAGGTCGTCCTGGTCGGTCGGGAGCTGTCTCGCCAGCATGCCGACGAGATTCTGGCCCGACATGCCCTCGGTGCAGGTTCGCATCTCGAAGTGGGTCTCGGCCGCGTAGAACATGGGCGCGTACCTCGCGATGGGATCCGCCTTGACGACGCCGTCGGCCACCGCCTTGGCCACCAGCTGCTTCAGCGTCGGGGTCGCCCCGGGGCCCTTGTACCCGCGCGACGGCGGCGGCGAGTACGTCAGCAGCGGCGGCTCCTCGACGTGGAAGTCGGCGAGCACCTCGAGGCACGCGCGCATGGCCCCGTCCGGCCGCCGCTGGCTGGCCACGACCCGCCGCGTGGCGAAGGTCTTGGTGTCCCGGGTGGCGTGGACGGTGCAGTGCAGCTCGGCGTCGGTGGTGGCGGGCCCGAGGAAGTGGCCGACGAGCGAGTAGAGGAAGTAGCCGTCCGGGACGGTCGCGAACGCCGCGCTGGTCGCGATCCCCGTGGTGCAACCCCCGAAGGCGATGCCGCCCATGTTGCCGTAGTCGCGCGGGCGGAGCCGGGAGACGTACTCGCCGGGGCCGACCTGCTCGACGGCAAGCTGGTCTGCAAAGTTCGAGGCCATCTTCCGCGGCACGCTGTAGGGTCGTCGAGCCGCCGTGTCGGAAGGATGAGAGGCCACACACACACGTCTGCGTCTCGTCGTCTTCGTGCGCGCTGTCTTATCAGGAGGGGGATGGGTTGTGGCTTATGCCTCGGTAAATAAGTGAGATGCACCTTGCCGGAAGAGGAATGAGTCGAATGACGCTCGCCCGCGGACGAAGACGATTCGTACATCCGTTAGTCTGGAAATCCCAAAGATGTTGTAGCGAGAAGAGCACTTGTGCAATCTGTTGAAGCAGAACTACTCGTGCTGCGTGCGAGTGCCGGCGGTTCAACCGGTTCAACCGGTTCACCCGGAGCGAAATTCACCAGCCTCTGAACGATGAGGCGGAATTCAACACGAGAATCCTGTGATATTAATATACTCTACGGGGTCTGTAGCTCTAAGGACGGCTGGCTATACGGCCGGCCCGGCCCCGATATTGATTCGGTATGACCTGAAGGGACCTTTCCGATTGTCCACATTCTTGTACTGCCGTCCGGGGCTCAGACTCAACTGATTGTTGCAGAAGTAAAGGTAACCGTCCAGGATCGCCGCGCTGTCGGCATGCTGGATGAGACCGCTTCTGACGAGCGTCTTCACGTAGTAGTCCTGCGGTGCCACAGGACCCGAGCCACCGGGGGCAACACCGTTGACCTCCTCCGTCACTCTCGACTGGTCCGTCTGCACATAGACAATGGCGTTCTGCTCGCTGGCCAGCATGAACACCCGGCCTTGATCGTCCGCCGTGAACCCTGCCTGCTCGCTGCCCAGCTCGCCCGGGTCCTGCACGGCCGCAAGCACCTGGTCGTCCGTCGCGCTGAAATCCTGCAGGATTGCCTGTGAGACGTAGTAGAAGCGGCGGGAGGCGAGCACGCCCCAGTAGACGTTCCCGCCTTGGAGAGCGATCCCGTCCGAGGCCGTGGTGCAGGTGTTCCTCCTCGTGCCGTTCCAGCAGTAGATTGGCTCGCCGTTGTAGATTCCCACAAAGTTCTTGTCGGCCTTCACAACGGGCGTCCCGGCCAGCCTCTTCACCATGTCGCCCGTCGCCAGATCGATGGCGATGATGCCGCCCTCGGTGGACTCGTCCGGGATGAACGCGAATCCTGCCGTGCCGGCGGTGTTGTTGATGCGCAGGTCGTTGAGATTCGTCTCGCCTTCCAGGATGCTGTCTGGGAATAGGTATGTTTTGAGCAGCGCGCGTGTCTCGACGTCGAACGCCATGATCTTGGCACCGCCTGACACATAGGCCGTGCTTCCGAACGGGATGCCTGTGTCGACTATCCACATCTGCCCAATCGAGTCCAAGACAACGTTCTGGACGTTGATGAAGCATGTCGACACATTCTGTCCGGGCTGGCAACGTTGGATCTCAGCGGACGGCCACGGTTCCTCGTCTGTGAAGCTGGTGCAGATGACAACATTGTTGCTCAGGTTGGCAGCGTTCCGTGGGTATGTGAGGTAGACATTTGCGTCGAGGTCCACGGCCAGCCCGGTGGGGGGATCGGTGCTCTCGTGGACGGCTTCCAACTGTCCGCCCAAGACGGTGAAGTCTTGTGGACAGACACCCAAGGTGGAATTCGAGCTGGTCAGAGCCGCGGCTGGGCAAGTGTCTGGGAAGGAGGCTGAGACGGGGACCGCGAGGCCGACGAGACCAACCAGGGCGCTGAGAATGCGCATCATGGTGTGTTGGTTGAGGTTTCGGGGCTTTTCCTATCCTTTACAGCCGATGTCCTCAATTGTGCGTCGATTCTTCGTCGATTCTGCGCTGACAAGTTGTTGTCTTTCGCCGATCCGTCGTCAACTCTCCTGTGCTGGTTGGTCGAGCACTACTTATAAAAGAGCATACCATCACCTGATGATGACTACATATATATTGCCAAATTTCACAATTATGGTTCCCGGGCTAATCACGTCCCCGCACTTCATGATGTCAACAAACCACCCAGCACTCTGGTATGGCCTCGTATTGGCAGTTTATCTATGTTCGGTTCCTTGAATTATACGAACTCAAAAAAAGAGCACATGGACGACCGCACTGGGCTATATACGGGCTCTATCCGGCAAGCATCATATCCCCAAAATGATTCCAAGAAAGTTGCACGCCGAACCACCCCTTGTAGTGTCCAGACTCTCCCCGCATTGATCGCCGTATTGTGTTGAGTATGAGGAACAGTCGTCGGACTGCGGGGTAACCGGCGTTCGCCCATCAACATGTTCTCTGCTACCGCCGATTGTGGCTCTGAATGTTACCTAACTTTACACACTTTAGTATTTTTAAGCAAAAGAATTATGGAGGAGGAGATGAGATGGGATCCACAGACCTAGAGCCTACTGTCACGTTCAACAATCGACCAAAAGGTGCCCAAGACGGCCTACAGGTCCTCCTTCAGATTCTCGAGCTACCACGACACTGTTCTGAGGTCGTAGCAATTCACTCTGAGAACATTCGGAATATCGACGGAAATCCAACCCAAGAGTCAAACACTCAAGTCGGCCTTGCACCTCTAGATACCATTGAGCAGAGACATCCCCCTTTAACTCCGTGAGAAAGACTGATGTCGACATACAACTTCGTCACTGCATACCTTATCTGGTCTGCTTGATACTTTTAGAGTCACCGGTCACGTTCTGTCTTATTTGTCGCTTACATTACTCCTGGCTAGCTTCTTACCGAGCTTGGGCATCCACACAACTGGCTTCACAACGGTGGTGGCGACGCAAATTATACATTGCGCGCCCTGTTACTTCTGGGAGTAAAGGTTTGCCACCAAGCCAAGCCCGAAGACGACATAGTATGTTTCTTGGAAACAGTTACAAAACTCCAATTCCTCTTCGCTCGCCTGATGAATACGAAATCCTAGCGCGCCAAAAAGCCAGTGCGGTTAAGGAACGGGCCGAGAAGAAAAAAAAAAGGCAAAACGGTGAAGGAATACTCGCAAGCATCGATCGAAGCTCTGGAGCGCCGAGAAACAGGACGAGATTCGTGCTGAGAGAGCAGCTAAATGGCTACTTTCAAGGAAGGCCAAAGGACAACCGGACACGGACTGGCAAAGCTAATAGAAGCCAAGCCATCAAACTCTGGTGGTTATCACTCAACTTCTCTGTGCTGCTCTCTGGATGCACCAGGAAGCAGCACCGCTGTGTTTGGTCTACGTACAGTCCATGTATTGAGGTGAAGAGGGAAAGACCTACAGTGCAGGTTACCGTACTGCGAAATTTCCCAATCCCTCCACTGTGAGGACTTAAAGGCCTGGGCTTGCCCTATTACAGCTTCCTACAAAGGGAACTTCGCCCTCCTTGCCAGCCTGAATTAGGTCTGATTACAAGAAGGAAAGCTACTTTGCTCAGGGTCTATCATAGTCTTCACCGCCTCGTACAGCCCCCAAAGCGCGGTATGCAAGGCCAAAGACCTCGGGAGGGCGCCGGCTCATTGATCGCCTGTCTCATGACCGGGTTGGCTCCGACGATTCAAACCAATGGACAACAAACTATACACAATGGTCAGTCACGGACCACCTGGACACCCTAATCAGATCTCCATCACGTATGTTCCTCTCCGGATGCGGGATAGGCCATGCAAGAACGGACTCGGCCTAAGAGCCATGCTGCAGCAAGGTCTCACTTGCGGAAGAGGAGCTGAGTCAATAGTGTCAACGTATTTTCCACTTCATAAGTAGAGCACAGACCGCCGGCTTTTCCCCGCGCGCGAGTCTTTAGCACTTGCTCAAGAGCTTTTAGTGTTGCAGATTCCGAGCGATGACAAACACTCCGTTCTGATGGACATTGCTGCTTCCGGATGCCGGAAGCAGCTCAGCTCCCCCCCGGAGACATGGATGGTCAAGCAGTTAGGCCTGGACATGTTTTAGAGACACTTAAATACCAAGCCAGTCACACCGTCGCCAATCATCCATTCTGCCACACTTTCAACCATCAAAACATTTGCATCAGTCGTCCCAAAGCAATCACAATGTCTACTCATCAGCCTATCCCGATCTTGCTCACCGGAAAGGGGGAGCAGATCGGCCAGAACGCCGTGGAAGCGATGAAGCCAGAGTATGAAGGTGAGACGGAGCCCGGTTTGGGTTCGCATCCCTGATGGAACAGGAACATCGGCTTACTCGACTCTCGGCCAGTCATCCACTTCACCCTGGCCAGCGCCGTCAAGGAAGAACTCCCCGTTCTCCTGACCGGCAAGCCTCCCTCTTCGCCAAGCAGCAACATCGGCAGCGGGAACTGGTCATCTCCCCCGCAGGCGTTGTTGCTCGGTGGTGCGTACCAAGATGATGATATCAAGAACCTCGAGAAACTGGCGGACAGTGCTCCAGGGGCTGCGAAAATCCCCTGGTTGAGAATTGATACCACCAACATGGCGCCTCCTTCTGAGAAGCCCGATGAGGCCCAAGCTAAGGAGTATGGGATGATGGTTGCCAGGAGGATGAAGGAGACCCTGGAAAAACTCAAGTCCGAGGGAAAGCTTGGTCAGGGAAATGGAGGCGTACACATGGTCTGAACGGAAACCGTTCGAGTCCTGATCGGGGCAGATTCCCACTTAAGTATTCGCAGAGACCGACCCGCTAATGAGCACAACATGATTAGCGTATTACATACAAAAGAATATTCCCAGTATCGTTATTATCATACATGATTCATATGTGCTAAGACGGACACTGGATGGTGGCGGAATCTGACTGCAACGGCAACCTTGGCTGACGAGATCCTCCCTCAAAGTTCCGAAGTAAGATCTGTGGTTGATCTTGCGATTATATTACAAATTAAGCTAAGTCGGTTTCCCAGCTTAACAAGTTTGTCCGACTCCGAGGCGATACAACACGCACTCTGTTTGTATAGAACACCGACCGGCTGGAGCGATTCAACACCACATCCAGCTAGAATCACAGATTCCTTCGGGGTGTGGTCTTTCCGCATCTTCCATGTATATATTCTGCCTTCTCTACAATAGAAGAATCCATCAACTTACTCTTTTCCTCATCCATCATTTTGATGCGGTCTAAACCCATCAGCCCACTAACAGCGGTTGTCCCTCTATGTAGACCAAAAACTGAACATTTTGAATCTTACAACCACTGACAGAGAAATATTTTTTTCTTCTCGTGAACCGAACAAAGATGCCCTCTCCATCCAGCATGCCTAGCGCCACTGAAGCAGAGAAAGAGCAGAGGTCGACATCGAAAGGACCGACGGCTAGCGACACAAGCAACACGGAGAAACGGGCAGCAGAGCTTCCACACGCGCTATCCAGAGTAGCTACTTCCACAGCCTCGGTGACCCTCCAGCGAGTCGATACACACCCGGATGGTTCTGAGTATCCTAAGGGAATGAAGCTTTATCTCATTACTCTCGCCCTGTGCTTGGGAGTCTTCTTGATGGCTTTGGACAACTCGATCATCGCAACCGCCATTCCCCATATTACAGATCAATTCAAAAGCTTGGACGATGTCGGCTGGTACGGGAGTGGTAATTGATTTTCTTTTATGTTTTTTTCACCCTTTTGGTTTTGGGTGTTTTTCTTTTATAGTCCCGAGTCTTGCGTCAACACTCCCCCTTCCCTGAAACCCAACGCTTCCTAACATCGCATTCCCAGCCTACCTTTTAACGACAGCTTCGCTGCAACTACTCTATGGCAAATTATATTCCTACTTGAACATCAAATGGGTCTTCGTCACCGCAATTTCCATCTTCGAGGTCGGCTCCCTAATCTGCGGCGTGGCTCCCGATAGCACGGCTCTCATCATCGGTCGCGCCGTCGCCGGTGCAGGTGCAGCAGGTATGATGTCCGGGGCAATGGTGATCCTTGCACTCACCATTCCGCTGCGGAACCGACCTGCATACGGCGGTGCGATCGCCTCTATGTACGGCATCGCATCCGTGACCGGCCCCTTGCTCGGCGGCGTCTTCACGGATCGGGCGACCTGGCGCTGGTGCTTCTACATCAACCTCCCCATCGGCGCCATCACCCTCGCCGTCATCATCTTCTTCTTCCAGGCACCGCACGCCGTCGCCGCCGCCCCGGCCGACAGGCCACGCGGAGACAAGCCCTGGCGCGAGATCCTGCGCGAGTTCGACCCCGTCGGCACCGTGCTCTTCATGCCAGCCATCATCTGTCTTCTCCTAGCGCTGCAATGGGGTGGGACCACCTACGACTGGGGCAGCTGGCGCATCATCCTGTGCTTCGTCCTGTTCGGCGTCCTGATACTCCTCTTCGCATTTGTCCAATACCGCCAGCAGGAGAACGCCACGGTTCCGCCGCGGATCCTCGCCATCCGCACCGTCTGGGCGGGTGCCTTCTTCGCCTTCGCCGCTGGCGCCTCGTTCTTCGTCGCCATCTATTTCCTCCCTATATGGTTCCAGGCCGTCAAGGGCGCCACGGCCGTGCGCAGCGGCATTATGAATCTGCCTATGCTCCTCTCCGTCGTCATACTGAGCATCCTCGCCGGTGTCCTTGTGACCATCTTCGGCTATTACACGCCCTGGATGCTACTAAGCACCGTGCTCATGGCCGTGGGATTCGGGCTCGCCTCGACGTTCAGGCCAGATACCAGCGAGGGTGTCTGGATCGGCTACCAGATCCTTGCGGGGGCGGGAGTGGGCTTTGGCATGCAGCAGCCCCTGATGGCCGCGCAGGCCGCCCTGACCAGCAAGGACCTGCCCACCGGCACCGCGGTCGTCGTGTTCATGCAGACCATCGGCGGCTCTCTGCTGATCTCGGTCGCGCAGAACGTCTTCAACAACAAGCTCGCATCGTACGTTCTTGAGTACGCGCCAGGCATGGACCCGGCGACGGTTCTTGGCGCCGGTGCAACCAGCATTCAGCAGATCATCAAGGCGCAGTTTCCGCAGTTTCTGGAGGGCGTCACGCTTGCATA
Source organism: Juglanconis oblonga (assembly GCA_003012965.1). Taxonomy (NCBI): domain Eukaryota; kingdom Fungi; phylum Ascomycota; class Sordariomycetes; order Diaporthales; family Juglanconidaceae; genus Juglanconis; species Juglanconis oblonga. The sequence continues at coordinate 3,772 of MUZH01004373.1, read as the reverse complement.
CAATGATGCTGTCACGCAGACGTTCTTGGTCAGCGCGGCGATGGCGGCGATTTCGATTGTTGGAAGCGGTGCGATGCCGTGGGGAAGTGTGAAGGGCAAGAAGATGGAATTTGGTTTAGCCTAGGTAAAGCGCTTTCGAGGTTGTCATACAGCTAATTGTCGATTTCAGGGCGTTAGCGATGTGTGTTGATATTGTGTGGACAGGCATCCTAAATTCATCTCGTAACTATTTCGAATAAATGGCTTAGGTTAGACACTACTGGCAGACCCGGAAGCTTTGGATGTCGGTACGGTATACTTGAGTTAGACTGGAGAGACATGGGTTCACCTCATCAGAGGGCTAAGCATGGAAGGTATCATCATTAGGGTCAATTCGGTAACTAAAAGTGGTGGATAAGTATGCCCTCGAATCGTATCATTGTATTATGTTGAAGTACAGTATAGGTATTTATGTCTTCTGCTTATGAGCATGTATCCTATAACCCCATATCCCTTTTTTATTTTTTTTATTTTTATTTTTTGTGGCTGATATATAATCTAGGATGCGAAAATATCAAGTCCCTGGTACAATAAACTAAGTGTGTCCTGGACGTTTTGAATTGACCATTAGTTAAAAGTGAATCCAACCAGTATCGTGAACCGCAATATTCCAAAGAAGAACAGAAACCACACCTCCACCACCTCGTTGATGATGCACTACTCCATATATAGTAACCTCAGGCTGCTCTGACCTTTGAGCGGTCACAAGACGCCGAGCCGAAGAAGCAGAGTATAGTCAAACGCTGAAGACTGAAGGTACTTTTAAGTTGAGCCGCAATGTGAATACTGGAGGTCAGTTTATCGAGGACTCGAGTGTGGTGTCGCGAAATCCCGCGGAATAAGACACGGGCTATGTCAGAAGGAATAATACATCGGAGATTCATGACGAACTTCTCAGACAGGCTTCGTTGTTTTCAGAGATGTGGCCCCTGACCGGGATATGAAAACAAGGCAGCACTACTGGACGGCATTATTTAATTGAGCGAATGCATTACTATTTGCGCGGTGGTTGCAAATGCGAACTATCATGCCAAAGGGTTGGCCCATATTCATGTCAGCATCCTTCAAGTTCGTTGATTTAACTTCATACTACGCTGACGCACTGGCTACAGAGTTCGAGGAAGGACCTACACCTCGATCCGAATTTGCGCCAAATACCTAGGTGGTGTATTGAGGACAAGCTCCCGTCCGCCCTCTGCCGCAAGGTTCAACCGAACCGTTACGTGACAGTTTACTTGCATCCTATGCATGAACATCAATCACCATGATTACACGACGTGGTGGATGTCTGATCGTACGACTATTGCGTTCTTTTGCTATTTTCTACGGTAGTACATGTGGTAGCGAGGTTTCTTTTCAATTCGACTCATTCTCGATCGGCCTCATGTGGAGGGAGATACCTAAGAGATAGCTCAACACAGAGGGAACGACAACACGATATTTACATCAGCCGGGCAGAGCTAACGTTCAAGATCTTTAACTCTCTGTTCGTCAACTCATACTTTGAGTCTGTTCTTCTGTTCTTTCATTTTCTCATTGTCTACAGGGTGTCACTTCCTGAACATGGCTTCTATCAAGGTGGCAGTCACGCAAGCCGAGCCTGTGTGGCTAGACCTCGCCGGGTCAGTCAAAGAAAGCCATCAAGCTCATCGGCGAGGCCGCAAAGAACGGCGCCAGAATATTCGCCTTCTCTGAGCTCGGGCTACCTGGGTACCCGGCCCAGATATGGTGCGCCACTCTCAAGTCTAAGCTTGCTCGAGAGCAGGAAATCCCAGAATAAGCTGGACCCCCCCCCCTTCTTACAAAAACCCGCCCCGTAGACATGGAGTTCCAGACGCGTTACGCGCACAAAGCGCTCTCCACGTGGTCTCCAGAGATGGATTCCCTCCTCGCCGCCGCTAAGGAGCGCTCCATTGCTGTGGTTCTGGGCTTTGCGGAGCGCACGCCCTCCAACAGCGTCTACATCTCCCAGGCCATCATCTCTCCCCAGGGTACTCTCGCGCATGGATACCGACGCAAGATCAAGCCAGCGCACATGGAGCGTACGTTCTTCGGCGACAGCTGACCAGGCAGAATAGTCACAGAAGATTGTTGGGCTGGGTTCTCAGCCTGGGCAACGACTGAGTGTCGACGTGCCCCCAATACTATCTGAAGCCATTCGCGTCAAATAACATCACTATCCACACTACTATTTTCTACGAAAGCCTAATTTTAAATAAAGCCGTCACGTAAAAGAAATTTGTTATACGGTGTAATATTACTGTATCTATTATAATACCGTAGCATGATTGCAATGGATATGGATTACGGCTGGCCCAAAGCACGCAGTGAGAGGAAACAGTCGTGTGAGAGCTTGACTAGGTAAACACGCCAAATGAGTTTACGACTACTGAAGTATTTAGGATTTCCATGAATCTCAGTCTGCTTTTTCTCTTCGCGTTTTAGAGACATTCGCTTTGATTCGTTCCAACTGCTAGATATATCTTTGAATTTTCCACCACTTTGTCACACAGCTCCAACAGTGAGCTCTTCCATGATGCATCCCATTTTTCTGTTGCTCGTAGACGACTGCCTCTCATTCCCGGGTGGTATTTTGGCGCGGTGCCTTTTGAATCGATGGGAATCACCGCTGAGGGCCGGCGTGACGTTGTCGTTAGCCGGCAAGCCCAAGGGCAACAACAGTCTTCTTCGGTGCAAGTCTGCGGTTGCGTCGGCTTCACTATAACAAACTCTTGACAGGCCCATATCATCTCAGTACCATGGCGGTGCTCAACTTCTAGGTAGAAAAGATGGTAGAGAAGTGTTACGAAAGTAGGAGGATGCTATTATTATATACTATGTACAAGGAAATTATCGACTTTAAACAAATCATCTGCGGGCACGTTGCACTTTTGTTGCGCCGATTAATCCACTGCAGATTGTATGCAACAGGTATAACACCCTGACCGTCATCAACTCCACAGCCTCAAAATGGTAAAATTTTTTTTTTTTTTTTTTTCTTTTTCATGCCGGCCCCAGCCCAGGGCAGCAACTACCGCTGCATCAGATTAATCCGGACCGTGTAAGGGGATGACTTCATTGGTGAGCCGGTGGGAAGCTAGCACTAGGGTTGCACACCCACGACGACGAATCAAGCAAGCGATCAGCGCAACGGCCACCAAGTGTCCATCGCTTACCCCCGAACAATTAATGGTTCCGGGATGTTTGAACGTTGGTTGTTGTGGGACCTGGGCGACGTGTAAGGTCATGCATGTATGTGTGTGATGGAGGAAGGGGGGGGGAAAGACAGATCTTCTGTTTAAATTCCCATGCTTCGCCGCTCGGTGGTGTGGTGGTGGCGCCGTCGTAAAACTTGTCTCCCACGAGAAACACCACACTATCTACCTAGGTAGTAGGCTGCTATTTCAAACCATGCGGTGCACTGTCTTATCAGCCCTCGTGGGCCTCGTGGCCGCCGTCGTTGTTGCCTCGGCTCCCGGGCCACCACCACCACCACCAAGAGCAAGAAGAGGAGGAGACGGCCCTCCTCGACCGCGCACGACGACGCCGCCGCCGCTCAAGAGCGACGAGTTCACCCTCGCCATGACCGTCAACAGCACATACGTCTCTCTCACCGCCGTGAGCAACGGCACCACCGATATTCTGGCCCTGCAGGCGGACAGACTGAGCGCCTATCCCGGGACCCCCAGTACGTGTGACCGTGACCGTGACCGTGACCGTAACCGTGACCAGA
>MUZH01004372.1:0-75619 GCA_003012965.1 Juglanconis oblonga | reverse complement strand
CCATCAGACCGCGCCCCCCCCCTTTTTTTTTTCCCCTCCCGTCTCCCACGGACGAGGCAAAACTTGTCAACCCAAACGCACAAACCCACCCAGCTGTCCACCCACCATGGTCCCAACCTCAGCCGTCCGCGAGACCCTCATCCTCATCCTCTTCGGCATCATCCTGGTCCCCATCGCCGCGAAACGTGCTCAGGATGCGCGGGGCTACTGGCAGACCTTCCAGCTCCGCTCGGAGGAGTTTTCCTCCTCCTCCGCCGCCTACGATGCACTATTGATGGCGGCACCACCGGTGGCGATACGCGATGCTGCTGCGGTGGCTACGACGCAGAACGAGACGTTCCCCGTGTATGCGACGAGCGGCGGCGCGTCGCGGGCCGAGGACACGAGAACGGGGCTGATGATCCGGTTCGGACGAGTGGTGACGGCGGGCGAGGCGGAAGCGGCGGCGGCAGCACCGAGGATACCCCGGCCTCCACGAGCAGAGGCAGACTTCCCGACCACGACCGCGGCTAAAGTCTCGGGAGCTAGTCAAGGGCGCTGGACGCTGATCTGGATGGGGTCTGCGATTGCGGCTGTTGCGGTGTTCATGGCCTCGTGCTGAGCATAGACAGAGAAAGAGAGAGAGAGAGAGAAAGGAGAGACGGTTGTGAGGACAGGCTGAATTTGTTTGGAAACTTTTTTCATGGCGCGGCGTTATGGGCAGTGTTATTGCTGGACAGGATACCCCAATGGACTGGGTTGGATTGAAATGAATTGAATTGGATGGAGGCATGATACCCCCGGCCCCGGGCGCGAAACTTGCTCGGGTCATTGTAGAACAGTAGTACAGTAGTAGAACAGTAATTAAAACCTTATTCTTGTCAACTGTCCTCCTCAATACGCAGGACATCCGCCCTGCGCACGCTGGAAGGCCAGCGAGAAAAACTCCTGCATGGCAGTGTAATGGAACAGGATCCCGCCCAACACCGCGATGTGCCACAGATTGTGGCTGCCGCCAAAGTAGTCGAACATGCCGGGGCACCACCTCTCAGGCACCTTGCTCGCGTACACGAACGCTCCCGTGACATAGACGAACATGCTCTTCGCAATGGGCGAGTAAAACTCCCACACGAACTCGCTCCCGCGGCTGATGCTCAGCTGCACGATCGGGAAGAAGCCCGTCGCGCCCAGCCCGATGAAGAACGCGACCCGCGCCCACGCCATGTCCGGCCCGTTGAAGTTCGGGTTCCAGGGCATGATGACGCCGATGGCGCCCAGCACCGCCGTGAGCACCATGTACGTCCAGCGGCTCACCGGCTCGCAGTAGAAGGCCGTGTACTCGGTCGTCATGATGCTGGCGGCGATGAGCAGCGAGATGCCCGTGTAGTCGACGCAGGCGAAGGTCGAGATCAGGTGCACGTCCGTGATGGCGTTCATCGTGTGCCAGATGGTGCTGCAGACGAGGCACTGGCAGGCGGCGAAGAAGAAGACCGCGGCGATGAAGACGTCCGTTTTGGTGGAGAGGTGGAAGTTGATGGACGTCGGGTAGAAGTAAAAGGCCACGGCCAGGATGATGATCAGCCCCAGCGCGTGCGACCAGATGTTCACCAGCTCGTTGGACAGGCCGAACGCGCTCCTGATGCATCCGGCCGTCGACTCCCGGAAGCGATACCCTCGGAGGATGTGCGGGTTGATGCGCCACGGCACGGGCAGATCTTCGTACCGGATGAGCCCGTGCTCCTTTGCGCGCAGCATCGCCTGCTGGATCGTCTCCTCCAGGCTCTCTGCGGCGTGCTTGGCCCCCCGCAGGCTGTCCTCCATGACCCGACCGGCGAGCTCGGCGGCGTCGTTGACGGATTGGAGGCCGCGCTCGCGGAGCTTGTGCGCGCGGGACTCGAAGTCGCTGAGCATCTCGTCCAGAAGCTCGATCGACACGCGGGCCTTGTCGACGGTGCTGTCGGCCGCGGCCAGGGCCGAGGCGTAGCGTGTCTCGAGCGTCTCGACCATGATGTGGGCGCGCCGCCGACCTTCGCCCAGAAGCTCCGAGGAGGCTTGGGAGCAGCGCGTGCGGACGGTTTGGAGAGTTTGGTAGGCGCGTGAGAGGGTGGCGTCGAGGGTGAGGTCGGAGTAGGTCTCCAGGTAGGTGAGGCGTCTCTCGAGCTCCGATAAAAATAAGTCGACCTGAGAGAGGGGTGGTTAGTAAAGATGTGGGAGTAAGGTCCCGTCATGGTAGGTGAGTGAGAATAGTCTCACCTTGATCATGATGGCCTCTTCCCCCTCCATCAAGGATGCCACCATGGATTTTCTCCTCTGCGGTATAAAATGAGAGTGACGTCTCCTCCGAATCTTTGGTCTGGGTTCAGTTCCGGAACTCTGTATCTCCTTCGTGTCGTCGTTGTCATTTTGCAGACTGAAGGGCGCAGCGCAGGAGGTCATATTGAGTGAGCCTTCCATGATGGGCGGTAAAAGAGAATAAAGATCCAAACAGCCTAGTGTGAATGACAAAAAGTGGTAGTGAGGTAGCAAGGACGAATGAGTGAGCAGCAGCAATGGGTTCCTCGGAATGAAACAGCCTTCACGTGCGGTTTCGCCACGGGATGCTGTGTGCGCGATCAATTGGCTGGTACCAAGACCGACAACACAAACAAGGCGCAAGGATGGCAAGAGCAACGGGGATCAAGGTCTGAGTCGTTCGAGTGAGAACAGTCGCCAGGTCGCCAGGTCGCCGAATCGCTGCGCTATGCTCTCGGGGCTATGCAACAATGCAATAGGGGTTTGGCAGGTTGGTTCGATTTTGGACGTGAGAAGTGAGAGGAAGAGGAGTCTGACAGATCCCTTTCCTTTCCTTAATTCCTTCCGAGCTTTGCGCTTTCTCAGCGTGGTTGATGTGAAGAACCGTTGGGGCGGGATGACTATCGGCGCCTTGCAGATCCCTTCTTGTATGGTAGCAGTGATTGGTCACCCAAGGATCTGGGTGTGTCCGGCTGTGCGGAGATGCGGAGGGGTGAGAAGAGGCTGAGGAGTGTCTCGTAACCGAAGGGGGGGGGGGCCGGTTGGTTCAGTTCAGGGTTCTGACGAGACGGTAATGATAAGTGCGATACTTATAGACCAAGCTGAGGCAGAAGAAAAAGGGTCGGCAATTTCTCACAGTGAGCCGATGCGGGAGGAGAGGAAGAGAAAGGAGGACAAGAAGAATCCGCAACGAGGTCGGCGTCGAAGTGCAAATGAATCCCCATCACGGAGTGGAGCTGAAGTGGCAGGTCCTGCATACGTTTTGCATCTCGCTCGGAATTCGCGCTCAAAAGAGCAGCGCACAGCCGATGGTGGTCTTGTCCTCATGCCCAAGCCCTCGTCGTCATTGCTGAAATGCCATTTTGGCCGCGGTGCCGCGGTGCTGCCATGGCGTCCGCCTCATCAAATGCTTGCTCTGTTCAGGACCATCCTTGGAGTGGCCAGCCATGATTCAACAGTTCACCCGCTGTCGCCGCTCTGCACGCAAAAGTGGATCGGTAGTGTTGGACCGGTAGTGCTGGATCGGTAGTGTTGGATCGGTAGTGCTCTGGAACTTCACATGGAGACGACTTCGGGGTCTGATCCGCATGTTTTTGCCTGCGCGTCAGCCTAGATCTGTGAGACTTGTCGGCAGCACCTCCTTAGATCTCCCAGATCTGGACAAGTGGACAAAGTTGGTTGTCTAGCGCATCGTCATCCGATCCAATGCCGATTAGCACAGAATGTGGAATTCAGATTGACGTGCGGTTCGGCTCCGAGAGGGCTGACGTCGCCTCGGGTTCCCTGTGCCGCTCGCCTCACCTGCCAGCCCGCTTCGCCCGATTCGGAAAAACAAGGGTCCCCGTTCCTTGCAGACCACGCTGCCGGCCGGAACCTCTATCCAAACCGCAACTTCAACCTCATTCGAAGCTCATCACCAAGCTCCCTCGAAAGCCGACCTCCAAGACAACAACTTCCCACCAGACCCATCGTACCACCCTCCCTCACCATGACTATCGACAGCATAGTAACCGACCCCGCCCTGCGCTCCTTCCTACAGACTTCTCAGCATGCCCGCGAACAAGCCCTCAGCCTCGCCGACCGACTGGCCGTCTCGTCTTCCCCTGATGCGCCGCCCCTCACCACCGAACAGCAGATTGAGTTGTCCAAGGAGCAGAAGCTGCTGAACACCAACATATCGTCCTTGCGTGGCCTACACCGTGGTGCCTACATGGCCGCACGAGAAACCAAGACACAAACGGCCGAGGCGAGGCAGGAAGTTGATGTGCTGCATCTCCAGCTGCAGAACCTGTACTATGAGCAGGCGCATTTGCAGGGAGAGATTGTGGCTTGTGAGAGCTATGAGTGAGTAGATATGACGAATGCAATACTATTCGCAGGAGGGGAAGGGTGAGGGAAGGAGGCTGACAGTTGCGGCAGTCACGAGTATCAAAAGCTCCCACTGATCCCCATCGAAGAGTTCCTCGCCAAGCACCCGCAGCATGCCCATGACGATGCCGATGAGAACACCCTGATGATCGCGCGAATCGAGGATGAGCGTGCCGAGCGTGAAGCCCTCGAACAGCAACGCCAGGAGCTGCTGAAGAGGAAGCAGAAGCTCATTGCCGATAACAAGAAGCGCAGGGAGGACCTGGCGAACCTGGACAACGACCTGGAAAAGTTTATTGATGTATGTTTCACCAAGCCCCTTCTCATTCTGGGACACCACATGAGCGGATCGATATGCTGACTGAAAAATATAGGCGGCGAAACCCATCCAAAAGACATTCGAAAAGGTCGTGTGAAAGGGCAGCGTATGGCTGTTTGAAGGAATTATATTCATGGCTCGATATCCGACTATATGGCCCAGAAGCTGTTGGTACCGAATCATGATCAACGGTATGAAGACTATAGCATGGTCGTCTGACTCACCAAGATGCAGATGTAGTTGCAGTCTGGGCGATACTGAAGGAGTCATTCTTAGGGTAGCTCCAAGGGTTGCCCAGTCCGTGTTGCCACAGCTGGGGTAGTTCTCCACTGGGAGAAACCGCCTGCCCGAAGTGTACTTTGGGGGGAGGGGGGTTGTTACGCGGACGTTATGGCGAATCCAAAACTCCAACATCACCGTACATGGCACTGTTGCCAAGGGACACCTAGGAAGTAGGTGTGAGCTGATGACCCTCGTCAGGCCAAGGAAGATAGCGAAGTTCAAGACAGACGGGGACGTGTGCCGAAGATCCTGACGAGATGGGGACAAGCAAAAGCGGAGATTATGAGAGTAATGGACGCACCTTTTTGCAGCAGTCCAACCAAATACAATGAATTGCTCTATCGTGGGATCACCGCATTCCTGGCTTCCTCCCTCTCTTCATGTGATCATCTACAGATGTGTCGCAAGTGGTCGACTCCGATCATGGAGTCCAACGCTCCACGCACCACCACCTGCCGTTTCTGACGGAGGAGGGCGTTTGCACACTGCCCCTGCCAACAAGCTTGTCCTTATCACCCTGTTCAATACAAGTGAACTCATAGCGGGGTTGGTCGAGTGGTAAGATGTGTCCCTCCCATATTGCAGGTTTCTGTATTTGTGGCAGCAGGACAAGATCGGCGGTTCAAACCCGTCACTCCGCAGGAATTTCCTTTTTTTTTCAGGTCTGGTTTTTTTCTTTCTTCTTTGTTGGTTTATATTCAGCTCTGTCCTGTCTGTGATATGTCCTCATTAAGCTAGGTATGGTGTGGACATCCAATTAATCATTGGGTTTCTTGGGTAAGCTGCGTAAGCTGGTGCCTAGGTACCTACTTGATGTTTAGACTCTGGTGACAGACCGCTCTCGCTAGATTGCAAGATCACGCCAGGTGCGCCTTGCCCCTGGAGGGTTCAGCATTGGCACATGTATTTCATTGAACTTATCCCTCCCACAATGCATTGTATGTGCTGTGCTGACAGTGATGCATTGATTCTTTATCTTTTTATGCAAACCCCTTCTGTTTGCCCCTCGTCTTTAAGCCTCATGACTGCCAGCTCGAGGACACCGTGATAGCAGAACACGGCACCGTAAGCGTGTGGTTCGGACCAGCCTCCCAAGTGACATCGCCCGAGCTGTCCACCACGAAAAACTCATACTCGACCATAGTGCCTGGCGCGAGGTCGACCACGACGTCCCAGAGTGGATCGCTGGAGGTGTACTGCGAGGCGCTGAGCGCGACGGCGTCGTCTGTATCCCAGTCGCCAAGCGCGGATATGTTTCCCGAGCTGGGAACGGTGGAGGTTAGACAAGCTGAGCCGGAAAAAAAGAAGGGGGAAAAAAAAAGGAAAGGGGGGGGGGAATGTGCGCCGACATGGAGGAGTGATGGACGGCGCGGAAAAACACCTACAGTTTGACGGTGTCGCCGTAGGCGGTCGTGACGAGCTCGTCGAAGGTGATGGCTACTGCGCTGGTAGAGCAGTTGCCTGTGGTGGTCCCACCGTCTGTGTCTAATTAGATGTGCCCAGTTGATGCCCAGAGAAAATTCCCGACCCCGACCTAAGTCATCATACAGAATTAAACGTCCCTATTCCCTCTCAAATGACGAGAGTTACATGACAAACGCCGATTTAAAGTTTCTACGATCGAGCTCTGTCCGGTGGACTTTGCTCTCACCCATTGCTTCTCGACCATGATAAAATAGAGCTCACTTACCACAGAGAGATGCTCCGCTTAGTGCCGCCGTTGGGTAGAAAACCCTAGGCACTCCTGAACTAATGGAAACCTTGAGGTCACCACTGGAATCGGTTGCGAAAGAGGTGCAGCTTATAACATCCGTAAGCGCCTGGCTAGCTGTAAACCCCGTGTTCGCAGCGGCAAGTGTCACGGTCGTGCTTCCACTGGCGCCAACATTGCTGTAGACTCCGACGACCTGGTGGCCTGCGTTGCCCTTGCGCATGCCAATGGTGTGTGAGTCCGAATAGACTGGCCAAGCCTGGTAGGTCAGCCAAGTTGAGTCCTGCGAGATGGCCCAGCTGCGGATGGCGTTGAGGTCGGTGATCCAGGTGTAAAGTTCCGCCGTGGTATCGTACCCCGACAGCCACACAGCCTCCCTCTGGTTCGGCGTCGCACCACCACTATAGTGCTGCTCCTGGCCCTGGTAGATGATCGGTATTCCGTCCATCAGCATCGTAAAGGCAATGGCGGTCTTGGCGAGGCCCATGTCGCTGGTCAGAGAGGGAAAGCGCGGGTTGTCGTGGTTCTCTAGGAAGGATCCGTAGAGCGTGGTGTCGTTGGCCTCTGACTTCATGGTGTTGATGCCGTTGACTAGAGTGGAGATGCTGCCTGAGGTTGACTTGAAGGCCTGAGTTATCCAGTAGTAGACTGGGTAATTTAGTACCCCGCTCATGTACTCTTGGTAGGGTGTCACGAAGGCTGGGTCCCCGTTGAGCACTTCGCCGATGAGGTACACACCGGAGGCATCTTCGAAGGCGGGTGTGAATTCGTAGTTGACCTCTTTTGCACTGTCGAGCCGGATGCCATCCACTCCATAGGTTGAGACGATGTTCGCGATCCAGGTGTTCCACACGCAGTACACGTCCTCATCCTCGGTGCGTAGGTCGGGTAGGGATACGATGTTGTCGCCTTCCCAACACTCTTGAATGTTGGTGCTGTTGCTGTCGTCGTCGTCGATCAGGCAAAAGCTATGGAAGTAAGACACCGAGTTGAATGGATTGAAGATGCTGTAATCAACATCGTTACCGGCACCATTGAATGCGAAGTGATTGGTAACTACATCGAGCATCTATCGATGTTTGAGTCAGGGAAATTGGACCAAGAAATTGGGAGAGGAGGAGGGCCGGGGGGGGAGGGTTGAACAACGTCTCGGGCCAAAATCTGGCGCGGGAAAAGACGTACAAGGTACATGCCACGGTCGTGGAGAGCAGTAGACAGAGAGATCAGGTCGCTAGCTGAACCGAAGGCTGCGTTGACGGAAGTGATGTCTTGGGCCCAGTAACCCTGTGGTTGACTCTCGTTAAGTACACGTTCAAGTCATAGACCAAATGCACATGATTTTGCTCATCCTCGAAACCCACCGTCTCGTCTTCCACTGAGGAACGCTCAAAACGGGGGTGATCGAAAGGAGAAAAGAGGTCATCCTCACATGATATGACTCGCCATCATTTGTATCTCCAGACATCTGTGCCACAATAGGAGAGATCCATACGGCCGTAAACCCCATGCCCTGGATATAGTCCAGTTTGCTGATCAGACCTTCCCAGGTGCCGCCACAGTAGATCTCTTCAGAGGCGTCGCAGCTTGCTGTTGTCGAAAGATCCGTCCGGGCAAAGCGGTCAGTCATGACCTGGTATATGCTCTGAGATCGCCACTCTGCAGGAGCCAGGCACCCGGCTAAGTGAACAAGGCTGGCTGTCATGAGCAGCGGCAGAAGAGTACCTCCGAGACCCATATTCACACCGTGATACAACATAGAAGAGGAAGCCAGAGGAGGACAGAAGGCAAAGCCGTAAGACCTGCTTCGAGGAGGAGACAACAGAACCCACAAACCTGGAGGACATCACCGGCAACAAGATGGTAACCATGAAAACTTTATATCACCAGCATCCTAGGACCTAGTCCCAAGTCAACCAGTGTTCACACACAAGTCATGGTACTGACGGCTTCTGCCGGACGGGATGGCGTCCTTGTATCACCAGCACACCACACCATAGGTTTGCTGAAGTCCCTGAACAGAGACACCACAATGCTCCCTGCTGTGAGGAAGCGCAAGCATGTGAACCGGGCTTGCAAGGGTACCGGCGGCCAAGGCAGGCTAGTCAGGCTCGCACCGAGGACTTCCTTCGCCATTTCCGCGAGACATGGCGTGGGCATATGCTCCATCTCGCCCACGAAATTGCAGACCAAATAGGGAGGTGGGGGAAGTGACGGGGAAGGAGAAATCACGAAGCCTAGACTCAGAAACAGATTGGCGACTGGCGATGGTGGGAACGAAAACCGACAGCTCCCTTAGACTTCTTAACGGGCCGATCCATGGTCCCCGGGTGGCCTATCAAGAAGCTGAGACTGGCTGCCAGAGAGGGTCAGCGGGGCTGCTTCATGAAACGTATCTGGAGGAACTCATGCACCCCGGATTCTGGTGCTACACCTCAACGTGGTGTAGCGTAAGATGGTACCCGCTGTCACGGGTCACAACGACAGACTCGGATGACACGTGGATATCATATGACTTGCCGACTGACGCAAGCACAAGGCCTTTGAAGTACCTTCTAGATGCGGAACGGGGAGCCAGCTGGTGAGAACCCTCCGCACAATACTCTGCCGTGGTTCCATCGTGGAATTTTCGACGGGACACGCTCGAAGCGGCTGATAACCTTCTGAGGGATGGCCACTGAGCAAGAAGCCAACAGCTCAGAGACATCGCCAGCGCCTTATTGGGCTCAGAAAGAAGTCGGTCCCTTGTTGAGATACTGTACCAGCCCGGTGTCCTCGAATTGGACTTGGGTAAGCAGGTAAGTAAGGCACATGCATGTGTCACGCATGTCCATCGATGGTTGCATGCGGTCTGTCCTGCCATCACTCGAGAGGGACCGAAGCACATCCGTCAGACTGACCATAACGGCATGTGCTCCCAAAGACCCTGGAGAAGACACTGCATGTGCTTACTAGCGCACCAGTAAGAATCGCATTGCGGGTTGTGTAGGTACACTAGTTTCGACGTGAGCACTTGTCCCGAGCAGGGAATGTGCCGGGGTAATAAAGAGTCTGTCCGTTCGTGTGAGATGACAAACCCGGAGTCCAGGTATCAGCTGAGGCAATGAAGACCGCATTGGAACTCTTCATCTTGACGGAGAGTCGAGAGTGATCGGAGAGTGGTCGGAGAGTGGTCGGAGAGACGTGGTCATTCTTGTTCCCGTTGAGACAACCGGGGGTACATAAAGCGGTGCCATAGAAGTCATCGTTGGAGTCATCGATGACATACTGTTGTTGCCTACTTGGCTGGCTGGACCGTAGGGCGGTTCGTTAGGTATCGTCGGTGAAGTGGTTGAGAGTTTTGGAGTGGCTGGAGGCTGCAACTTGGAAGCACTGCAAGCTGCGCACGCACCTAGCCTGGGCAGCGATCTCGGGAGTTGAGCGAAGCCCTGGCCCGTGCACCCGGGTCTCCGCTCAGTGTCAGTGATTGGCTGGGCGCGCCCGGTGAAGTGAGGTTTATCGTTATCGGTGAGCCCAACTTTTTTTCTGCAAGACCAAAATTTCGAGAGGCAGGGTCTTCGCAACGCAACTTCCATTTGCATCGCAGCAGACAGCTTTTCTTCATCTTCCCCTTTTACTGTTGTTTGTTGTTGTTGCGAGCGCAAACTCTTTGGGTTGTCTGTTGCCCACATTTGTCTGCCACTCTTGACTTGCTTGCCTCAATTGAATCAATCATCTCATCGGCATACCGGTACCAGTCTATCACCATGCCTTACCAGCCTGTTGCCCTCTACGGGCTTGAGGTCCCTCCCGGCGACTTTATGGTCCCAGTCACCCAGGCCAGCCGTGTTACTGTGAGTACATACCCAATCCATCCCTCTCTTCAATACTGTCGAATCATAATCCGCCCAGTGCAATTAGTTGCTTTGCGCAACAACTTCCAACCCTAGGCGCAATGGCTAACAGCGTCAGATCCGTCTCACAATGGCTGCGATCGACCCCACCGAGGAGGTTGAGGATGACGGCCAGCCCCCTCGTCGCCCTCGCTCCACCCTCAAACTCATCAAGCAGGATTACGATACCCTCGATGAAGACGACTCTGACGACGAGTACCTGCGCGACCTCCTCCTGAACGGTGACGATGAGGATGACTCCGAAGAGGGTGACGATGACGAGGCCAACGGCGGTCCTAGCGATCCCTCCAGGTCCAAGAAGGCCTTGAAGGCTGCTCGTCTGCAGGAGCTACTCGACGCCACCAAGGACGAGGACGACTCCGATGAGGAGATGGACGATGGTGAGCCCAAGAAGAAGAACGGCACCAAGCCCCTCGCCAATGGCAAAGGTAAGGGCAAGGGCAAGGGCAAGGAGAAGGTCACCGTCGCCAAGGAGGAAGATGAGGAGGAGGAGGAGGAGGAGTCCGAGTCCGAGTCTGATGATGACGAGGACAACTTGCAAGGCCTCAACCTGCAGCACTACACCATCTGCACCCTCGACACCGAGGCCGTGAGTACAAACCCCACTACGCTACCACGCACAAGCTAACAACTGTACAGCATTACCAGCAGCCCATTGATCTGACCGTTGGCGAGGGCGAGAAGGCTTTCTTCGTCAACACCGGCACCCACACCGTCTACGTGACTGGCAACTACGTCATCGACGAGGACAATGCTTCGATGAGCGACGAGGACTCCGACGATGATGAGTACGACCTCCCTCCCGAGATGGAGGATCTGATTGGTGACGACTCTGAGGATGACGAGCTGGACAACATCGACGGTGCCGGCCGCGTGGAGGAGGTTGACACCGACGAGGAGGAGGCGCCCCAACTGGTGCAAGCCAAGAAGGGTAAGAACAAGCGCGCTGCCACCGAAGAGGCCGACGGCCTTGACGAGCTTATCGCCAAGGAGGAGCCCAAACTCAGCAAGAAGCAAGCCAAGAAGCTCAAGAACAACGAGGGCAAGGCTGTCGCCGCCGAGAAGGACACTCCCAAGTCCGAGAAGAAGGTCCAGTTCGCCAAGAACTTGGAGCAGGGTCCTACTCCTACCGCTTCTCCTGCTGAGAAGGCGAAGCAGGGCGACAAGGCCAAGAAGCCCACTATCCGAGTTGAGAAGGGCGTCACCATTGATGACCGGAAGGTCGGTACGGGCCGCACTGCCAAGCCTGGTGACAAAGTTGGGATGCGCTACATCGGCAAGCTCGAGAACGGCAAGGTATTCGACTGTAAGTCTCTTCTACAATGCACGCCCGGAGTGTGAGCCAGATGCTAACAAGGCCACAGCGAATAAGAAGGGTCCTCCTTTCTCCTTCAAGCTGGGCAAGGGTGAGGTCATCGAGGGCTGGGACATCGGGGTCAAGGGCATGGCCATCGGTGGTGAGCGTCGCTTGACCATTCCCGCCAGCAAGGCCTACGGCAGCAAGAGCATGGGCGGAATTCCTGGAAACAGCACTCTGATTTTCGACATCAAATTGTTGGAGATTAAGTGAGCGGCCACGACCCTCTCATCTCCATAACGCAAACGAAGGCCAGTCCTTTTTACGGTCTTGGATGGCCCACTTGCCCACTCGGACGGCATTTTGATGTCATGACTAGACAGTCTGAGCGTCTGCTCGTGAGACCGTGTTTGCCCAGCTTTTCGCATCAACCGATCAGCAATGTGCGTTGCTCTTGTGGTTTCTAATTTCAGCAACGGAGTCTTCTGACCTACGCAGTCTGCGAGGATCCGGTCGCCCAGGACGCGGGAAGCAGCTTCTGTCGGGAGGGATGACGAGGCCTGCATTGCATTTTGGATGGCGTACAAAAAGAATTCCAGGGTTTGACGGGAATCGTATGAATTTCCTTTTACTGCTTCACCACACCGTATTTCATTATCGCAGATAATTCGGACAAACAAACTTATCAAATGGCAAACAATTCATGTATCTCGCCTGAGTCCTCAAGTGGCTTGAAATATGTGTTCCCATACTTCGAAATCCTCCAGGACAGATTTGTCTGCCCAAGAAAATGAGAGGGTCTCGGGAGGAAAGAACAACGGGCAGGTAGGTACCTACGGGTAGGTGTTCCCCCACCACCCCCTTCCCCCTGAGAGCAAGGCATAGAGAGTCCTTGCATGGTTCTAGATAGCCAGGAGCAATGCACTCCGAAGTCAAGAGCGACACGCAAGGAATGTTGACTTGAAGTGGCCATGTTCAGTGTAACATGTTCTCCTTGACTTCCTCTTCCCTACCTAGTCTCCCCTGGCACCACTCCTCCAGTCTCTCATTTTTTAATTTTTGGTTGGACGAAGCCGACGTCTTGGAATTCTCTTTCTTTTCTCTATTGCTACTATTGGTGTTATCCGTGGTCGTCTTACATGCCTGTCGATCTGCCACCCACTCACATGGCTTCACTTTGAACGAGATGAAGAGGAGGCACTCCCAAGACGAGAGCCATCTGGCATCGACTGTGGTTGTGACAGCAGACTCTTTTTCCACTGAGACCGAATCACCTTGTGCATCATCCTCCAAGCTACGCCGCCAAGGTTCCAAGCTACTGTTAGCTCTCAAGTCAATTACGGGTCGTAGCCACGGTAAGTCCTCCCGAAGCACCTCCCGATCCTCGCATGCAGCCCAACCCAGAGAGCTGATGGTCCCTATCTGGTGTCTTGTAGCCTCCACACTCTCAGGCACCGTTGAGGTCCTTCCAGCAACAAAGACCTCACACGAAAGTCAGCAAATCAAAAATCAACTACGGAATAAAGAGCACTCTACAGGCTCGCCCAGACCAGACTTCAACTTGAAAAGGATGGCATCCACTATTTTTCGAGCCTCCATGGAACCCACCATTGTTCGGCGACCTGCTGTCCAAGGAAGACCTTCACTGCAGTCCTAGGAGGCACCATCCGGAAAGCTTCCACCATCACCACCGGAAGGCGACATGGAGTCATCTCCCTCCACCTCCAAGTCCAGTCCGACTTCCAGCATCTACACCGTCAAGCAGTCCGACTCCACAGGCAAGACCTCTGTCGAGTCAAAGACTTCTTCCAGCAAGGACCGTTCTTCTGAAAAGAGAAGCCCCCTGTCCAAATGGAAGAACCAGCAGCACACCCCACTGGCTGTGCCAGAGACCACAAACGGTAATCTGGACACCATCCAGGAAAAAGAGGACGAGCATGTAGTCACTCCGACGGTTGTGACTACAGAACGAGCCGCTTCCGCCAAAATCTTCCTCGAAACGTACTACAACGAGCTCCTCACCAGACCCAGTCAGCGCGAGATGCGCCTTCGTCGTTTGGAAAGTGAACTCTGGCACATGGGAAACGCAGTTCCCCTTGTGGAGAAGGCTCGTCTGAGAGACCACTTCTTCCGCAACGAGACAAACCACCTGCGCCAGACGCGGGTCATGAAGGCCCGAACTGCCAAAGCCTTGGCAGAGGGCAACGGCGCTGCCTCTTCCTGCTGCAATGACTACCAACCTGTCAAGGTTCTTGGCAAAGGCAGCTTCGGTGTT
The DNA here is from genome assembly GCA_003012965.1 of Juglanconis oblonga. Classification (NCBI taxonomy): domain Eukaryota; kingdom Fungi; phylum Ascomycota; class Sordariomycetes; order Diaporthales; family Juglanconidaceae; genus Juglanconis; species Juglanconis oblonga. Next base: position 61,486 of record MUZH01004372.1, on the reverse strand, counting down.
GTCAGGCTCGTCCGAGAGAAACCTAAGCCGGGCGATGACCTTGGCAACAGGAAAGTGTATGCGATGAAAGTCATTCGCAAATCTGGCATGCTTCGCACCAGCCAGGAGGGCCATCTCAGAGCTGAGAGAGACTTCCTCGTCGCGTCCGAGGGATCTCGCTGGTATGTTCTGAGCTATCAGAACCTTTTCCACAACCTTATGCTGACTCCCGCCAGGATCGTCCCTCTGATCGCGAGTTTCCAAGATGCCGCCAACCTATACCTGGTCATGGACTACATGCCAGGTGGTGACTTCCTCGGTCTTCTGATCAGAGAGAATATCCTCAGCGAGCCTGTCACACGCTTCTACATTGCTGAGATGATTGTTTGCGTGGAGGAGGCGCATGCCCTGCGCTGCATCCATCGTGACATCAAGCCTGATAACTTTCTTGTCTCCGCATCGGGTCATCTGAAGATATCAGACTTTGGCCTTGCATTCGACGGACACTGGTCCCATGACACTTCCTACTACCACGCCAGTCGTTACTCGATCGTGCAGAAGCTGAATCTCACAGTCGAGGGCGACGAGCAGGACAGACAGGACGCACAGACACTCACGCACAACGTGAAGTGGAGCTCCAACATCATGATGGGTCTCAACAAACACGAGAAGAAGAACCTGTGGGATGGCGAGCCTCTGTTGCCATGGAGGAACCGCTGCGGAATAAGAATTTCGGCCAAGTCGGTTGTCGGGACCAGCCAGTACATAGCGCCAGAGGTGGTCCAGGGAACAGCGTACGATGGCCGCTGCGACTGGTGGAGCATCGGTGTCATTCTATACGAGTGTCTGTATGGGCATACGCCGTTTTTGGCGGATGAGGGAAGGCAGGCGACCAAGCAGAACATCTTGGTGAGCATGCTTGACTCTCTTGTCTCAGGAGACACCGCACAGAATTAACTCCAAGTTGCACAGAACCACCGGTCGACATTTTCATTTCCCACTCGCCCGTTCGTCTCCAGTCGCTGCCAGCATCTCATTGCTTGCCTCATTCAAGACAAGGAAAGCCGGCTGTGCAGCCGACGGTACCAGTTCAAGGATATGCAGCACCAATCGCAGCAGTCTTCGAGCAGGTCAGCCCAGACCGATTTCACAGGCCGCTTCGTGTTTCCGTATGATGCCGAGGATATCAAGGCTCACAGATGGTTCAAGGGCGTCCCTTGGGAGAGACTGCATGAAGTCGCCCCGCCGTTCGTGCCTATGATTCGGTCTTCGGATGATACTCAGTATTTTGATGACGAAGAACCCATCACGGACCTTTCTGACAGTGATGATGACGATGAGGACCAGCCGCTACCTGAGCCGGAGACATCGAGCCCCGTCGTCAACCTCAATACAGAGGCCGGTCGAGATGGAGCAGATAACAACGCCACAATGGCTCCATTGCCACCTGACCCGACATCCTCGCCAGCGTCAACGGTCCACCACACGCAACAGCCCACGCCACCAGATTCGAATTCTGGCTCTCCCGTGCGAGAGCAGGACCACGACTCGGACACGCCCAGAGCCGCCCCAGCCCCAGCCGCCCCGGCAACTGCATCCAACACGAAGCGCGTCGAGCGCGACGTCCTTCTCGCCAAGGCTCTAGAGGGCTTTAACCACAGCATCCAGCACGCGGTGCACGCGTGGCTTGCCGTCCCCTACGACAGCGTCCGCCTGCGCAACTTCGAGCTGCAGGTCGACGCGGAGCCTGGCCTGCGGATGTCAGAGCGGGACACGTTGAAGGCACTTGTGCGCATGTACGGCCGGAAGGACAAGAAGCGGCCGCGGGACCAGTTGCTCCGCGACCCCTCGACCAAGAAAGCCGTGCTGGAGGAGCGCAAGAAGACGGCATTCCTGGGATATGACTGGCAGCGGATCCAGGCGCCGCCTGAGTTTTTGGGGGTGACGCCGACGATGAGGGGAGATGCGCAGGCCGGGATGGGAGTGCCGCCACCGCCTGGGTTGTGTGAGAGCGCTACCACGGGGACTGGGTTTGGTGCCGGAGGGGGGATGTGGCCGTGTTCCGCGCCGGGCCATGAGCATCTGGCTGCCATGAGGGCGTTGCACCGGGGACGGTTGAGTATAAATTGAGGAGCGAAGAACAGGTTTGGGTTGGAGGGTGCTTGAGAGGGGGGGAGGGGTGATTTCACTTTGGACCTCGTACGAACTTGCTTGGGATTGGGGTTGGGATGGACAACGCAACGGGAAAATACCCAAAAACGAACGATGGGAGAAAAAGAAATTCAAAAAGAAATAAGAGACGGGGAGCAGGTGGAACCAGCGAAGGAGTCGTCTGCGTTAGGCGTTGACGGAGACATACCGTCCAGTTGGCGTTTTGAGGGCAGTATGAATAGACTTTATTCCATTCAGGCCTAGAATTAACAGATTAATATTATTGTTCACTTGGTTGAAGAGGCAGGTAAAGGATGAGTCGTTCCCGGCCGTGTGGTATCATCATGCAGAAGGCCGCTCCTTGGAGTCATGGTATATCCAGAGAGAGGAAGGAAGAAGAAGAAAAAAATCCCTTGTCGTGCTCCATCCAAGATGCTCGCTGCCCACCTAATTGTACTTCCCAGCTCCCAGGTCCTCAAGCGCCGCATCACTCTCGCCAAGGGCCATTCGTCTGGCATTGCGTACTTCCCAGTCGAACTCCTTCAGCGCGCGCTTCTCGCTGCCCCTGAAGAACAGCAGGGCCATCAACCCATCCACGCACCCAGCCACCAGTCCCAGGCTGCTCAGCAGCACCAGGACGAAGTTGACGCCGTGGTTCTGGGCGTCGCTCAGCCTCGCACCATGGGTGGGGATGAACCACACGGCGATGCAGCACGCGACCAGGGTGAACACCCAAAACAGGAAATGGGCGGTCCGCAGCCGCACCTGGTCGGCCTCGCGCGCCTGGTACAGCCTGATCTCTGCGAGCAGAGACGAGTAGTCGGCGGGCGAGAAAGGGTGCGCGTCAGGGTCCAGGTCCGTGTCCACGTCCACATCCACGTCCGCGTCCGGGTTCGTGGGCGCGGCGAGCGAGATGGAGCTGAGCAGCTGGGCATCAAAGTCGGCGGCGGCGAGGTTGGTGCGGGAGGCGGGCGGCAGCGAGTGCGAGTGGCGGCTCGTGCTGGGCGTGGGCGACTGCAGAGACAGGAACGCGCCGGCGGCCGGGTTCTGGGCGGCGTCGTCGGTGACGGTGGTGACGGTGGCGTTGTCGTTGTCGTTGTCGGAGGCGGGCGCCGGGGCTAGCCCTGTCGGCCCCGTCGGTAGTAGTAGCAAGGGGGTGGATGATCGCCGGAAGGCGCTGAGGCTTGAGAGCCTGCCGGGGGGCAGCGGCCAGCCCGAGAGGGAGAGCGCGGCGGCGACGTCCCTGCCCTCGCGGGTGGTGGTGTGGAAGACGAGGGTGGCCTCGACCGAGAAGTGGTCCGACAGGCTGCACCCCAGCTCGGGATGGCGCTGGACCATGCCGACGCGGGCGTCGCGCACGACCCAGCCACCCACGGTGCCGTCGTCGTCGACCTCGTGCGCAGCGGTGGTGGCGAAGATGTAGTCGAGGCGCTTCCCATGCGGGTCCGGGGTGTCCGGGGCGACCTGCTGCAGGGGTTTTCCCGGGCCGAGGGCGCGCTGCCGGGCCTTGGGCCACCGCCACGTGTTGTAGACGCTGTTGGAGGTGGCGCCGTTCTCGTGCAGGTTGAACTCTGCGGTGGGCCGGGGCCGGCGACGGGCCCTCTCGGCGGGGGAGTTGGCGGCATCGCCGAGGCTGCTGTCCGGGTGGAGGACGCGCCAGACGTCGCGAACGGGGGCGTGGGCGGTGAGGATCCTGTGCTCGGGGGAGAGCGGGGTCATGTTGAAGTCGCCGGCGGCCAGGGCCAGGTGGCCACGCTCGGCGGCGGCGCGGAGCAGCTTGGCGAGCTGCCAGCTCTGGGCCTCGCGGTGCACGCGGTAGCTGTCCTCCGGGTCGGACGAGTAGGGGGCGTGGGTGTGGGTGTTGAAGACGTCGACGACGTGCTCGCGGGGGTCCGGGCCGAAGCGCAGGCGCGCGTGGGCGATGCCCTTGCCGACGTACCAGTCTCCGCGCCAGAAGGCGGTAGGGCGACCGTTGAGGGTGTAAGGGGTCATGGTGGATTCCTCGATGGGCCAGTGAGAGAGGATGGCCAGGCCGCTGCCGAAGGCACCCGAGTGGTAGAATTTCCCATGCGGGAGGAGGGCGCGGAGGGAGCGGCGGACTTGAGGAGGCGTTAGTGAGGTGACATGCGGAGGGTGGAGAGAGAGAGAGAGCTCACTGGCGAGGTAATCATGGCGGGCCCAGACTTCTTGAAGACATACTATATGAGGTGTTGGCTGGACTTGAGAGATCTGTCTCCCAATCTCCTGGAGGCGCTCTTGACGGAGTTTTGAGATGTTGAATTTGAGACCCCAGCAGTTGAGGGTGAGGATGTTGATCTCGGAAGGGAGGGGATGGTCCATGGTGAGAAGCAGAAAGCAAGAACAAGGCTTGCCTTGTCTTGCCTTGTCTTGCCTTGTCTTGCCTGTCTTGCCTGTCTTGCCTTGCCTTGCCAATTGGGTTGAGGGTGAGATGTCTGTGGGTATTTTTGAGTTTCAATGGTTGAGATTGGATGGACCCGAGATATCAGATGTCAGATGTCAGATGTCAGGTGTCATGTCAGACAGACAAGAGGCGAGGCTATTTCTGTGTGTCTAGTACTTTTTATGTTTCCTGCATGAATATAAACAGGTGTCTCAACTTGTGAAGGCACGGCAGTTGACGAGAAACGGTGGTTGGTCGGCCTTGGTGAGAGCGAGAGCGAGAGCGAGAGCAAGAAGAGAAACATGCTCGACGACGACATCTGAAGAGGGGGGGGGGGGGGGGGGGGGAGAAAGGGGAGAGAAGGTTGGAGGAAGGGCAAGAACAACTCGGATATCTCGATTCACAAGCCACCCCCAAACACTATATGTGGTGCTGTGTGAATCTGTAGAGGGCTTCACTTGCCCCCCAGCCGAGGATGGGCCGAGCATGTGTCGTCCCAGTAGGCCTGGCCTGCCGGGGAGCCCCTGAATGCCTGCCGCATCTTGCCTGCCGCCGGCCCGAGTGAAAGTTCCGGCCCAGCTTCATGCTCGCATGCGCGCATGCTCACATGCTCCTTTTCTTTCTTGACCTTTCACAACCCCAACGAGACCTGTCCAGCCACCCCAAGCTCCTCTCATCACTCTCTCTGCTATCTTGGTGCAAGTCAACGAGGGAGCAAGCCCAGAAAGGGCATTGCACACGTGCTTCAATCCTCGGCGCATCCACAGGAAGGGGTGGGGGCCTCTTGGATCCTTGGGTGCTGCCATCCCCGGTGCTGCCATCCCCGGTGCCTCTCTGCTTCGAACCCGTCGCCGCCCACCAACCATCGCCCTTTTTCGCAAGCCACGCCACCATCATGTCCGGCCCAGGGGCGGACGCTGAAAACAACCACAGTGCCTCATACTCAAAACGACGAAAGCGCAACGATGGCAGTGCCGAACACAGCTCGTCCGACGAACGCGACCGCACACCGACCTCCAAGATCGATGACGGTCACCCTGACGCGCGCGAGCTTTCTATACGACCCGGCCCCCCAGCTTCGCCGTCGCGTAGCAGGAGCCCACGTAGTGGTGGACACAGGAATGACAAAGAAGCCTACAGCTCACGTTCGAGATCACCATCCAGGTCCAGGTCCAGGTCCAGGTCCCGGTCCCGGTCCCGGTCTCGCTCACTAAGGTCGCGGTCGCGGTCGAGATCCCGCTCGCCGCGCTCATACTCCGACTCTCGCTCAAGATCACGATCCCTATCTCGTTCTCGCTCACGCTCACGTACATCCTCCTCCCGCCGGTTCCCCCACCGCTCCACCTCCACCTCCCGCGACCGCCATGTCCACAGGCCCATCCGCCCCGACTTCCAGCCCTTCCTCGAGCTGCAAGGCCACGAGAAAGCCATTTCGCAAGTCCGCATCTCCCCCGACGGCCGATGGATTGCCTCCGCCTCCGCGGACGGCACCGCCATGATCTGGGATGCAGAGACCGGCGCCCACATGGACACCCTCGTCGGCCACATGGCCGGCGTCTCCTGCCTCGCCTGGTCGCCCGACTCCGAGACCATCGCCACCGGAAGCGACGACAAGGCCATACGGCTGTGGAACCGTACCACGGGCGACCCGGCCCACGCCGCCGGTGCCGACGAGAGCTTGCCGCCCCTGGGCAGAATAGGCACATCGGCGAGGGGCATCGGCGGTCGGACCGACGGCGGCGTGAGAGGAAGCGGAGGCCGGAAGCCCCTGCTGGGGCATCACAATTATCTCTATTGCCTCAAATTCTCGCCCAAGGGCAACATCCTGGCAAGTGGGAGCTACGACGAGGCCGTGTTCTTGTGGGATGTGCGCGCGGGACGACTCATGAGGGCCCTGCCGGCACATAGTGACCCGGTCAGCGGCATTGATTTCTGTCTCGATGGCACACTGGTGGCCAGCTGTTCTACGGATGGCTTGATGTAAGTGTTCTCGATGCTTGGTCCGAGCCTATGAGAAACAGCTGACAGTTTTTTGGTTGGGGCGGGCCACAGTCGCATCTGGGACACCTCCACCGGCCAATGCCTACGCACTCTCGTCTACGAAGACAACCCAGCCGCCGCCTCCGTCTGCTTCTCTCCGAACGGCCGCTTCATCCTCGCTAGCTACACCGACTCGTGCATGCGCCTGTGGGACTTCATCAACACGCCCTGCACCGTCAAGAAGACCTACCAGGGCCACATCAACAAGCACTACTCGGTCGGTGGTTGTTTCGGCCTGCTGCGGTCCATGCACAAGCTCATCGTCAACGACGAGAATGCCGAGTTCCAAGAGGAGCGGTGGGAGGAGGCCGACAGCGTCGCCTTCGTCGCGTCCGCGAGCGAGGACGGGGACATCGTGCTCTGGGACGTCAAGAGCAAGGAGATCCTGCAGCGCATCGAGAAGGCTCATCAGGGCGTGTGCTTCTGGGTCGACGTCCACGGCGAGACGGGCACCATGGTCAGCTGTGGCCAGGACCGCCGCATCCTGGTGTCGCGCCACCGCTACCCGGAGTCGCGCGACGACGACAACAACAAGGAGCCGGCCAACGAGCTCGACACGGGCGTCGCCGTCGGAAACGGGGTGCGATACCCCGAGGTTCTCAAGAAGGACGGCGAGGAGGAGGTCGCGGACGAGACCATGGGCGAGGCGACACCTGCCGGGACCAACGGCCATGACTACTCCCTCGAGGCGGCAGGCAACGGGGAAGGCGGGACGCCCGCACCCAATGACGAAGCCGATACTCCTATGGACGAGTAGAGATCGACAATAGCAGTGGATCTTTACGATTGAGAAGAAAAGTTAAATACAGCGAAGGGCGGGGGAGGGGGGTTGAAGCTGTGGAAAGCACCAGCCGTACTGGAATCTCCCCCAAACTGGATGAAGAATGCCCGCGATCACATCCGAAGGGTGGTAGCTTTGCCAACGAGCTTTTCCGACGATTTTCTCTTGGGGAAAAGCTCTAGAGGCAGGGCAGAGAAAAGCAAAGCATAGCGTAGGCGTATAGGCATACGGGAAGAAAAAAGAGAATTCAAGGAATCAATCTCTAATTCAACGGAAACAACGGGAAACCCCCTTGCACCAATACGACCGTCTGTCTGTGCTGTGCTGTGATCTATGAGGAGGGTACAAAACAGCAAACCATCATGTGCCCTTCTTGCCTATGCAGAGTGAGTAAAGTAAGCCTGTATGTAGTGCATCCGTGTTGAACCGAACCAAGCCAACCAACACCTGTACCGGGGGAAGAAGAAGAAAAAAAACTCCGACCCTTCCATCCTGCGTGACACCACCGTTTTCTACAAGCAAGAGTGCGTCTGAGGGGGAGTCATCACCCGCAGGAATCCTAGCCCTCCTAGTCAAGCTCATCCATATCCTCCAGGTCCTCGTCCAACTCTCCGTCCTCTTCCTCACCATACTCACTCCCCCAGTCCATATCCTCCAGCTCCTCCTCGAGATCCATCTCCGCCTCCTCCTCATCATACTCCGCACCATTCTCCTCATCTCCGTCCTCGTCGTCATGCCACGCCATCCGCGTCGCCAGCCCAGGCAGCATCGGCATGATCCCGCCAGCTCGCAGGATCGTCTCGATCTCGAGCTCCATATCGCTATCGTCCTCGTCGCTGTCCTCGTCGTCTTCCTGCTCGGAGTAGTCGTATTCGTTCCAGCCATCTAGTCATATGGTCTCCCACCCGCCCGTATTGATGTCCGCCTCCAAACGGCGGGAGATGTAGCTGGGAACTCCGTGCGACAACCACATCGTACGGAGCATGGAGTCGTAGCGCTTTTGCGAGAGGAACAGCTGGCGGTAGTGGCGCAGGCCCATGTCTGTCTCGCCGTACTTGTCGATGTAAGGGGCCAGGCTGAAGGAGCCGGACAGACGGTGCAGGTAAAAGGCGGCGCACTTGCGGATGACGATGAAGATGCCCATGTTGCCTTGGCACCTATTCGCGATTTGTTAGCATCTATTAAGGTAGGTAGTCTAGAGGGCTGTGAAAATGTTCTCAACTCACTTCCGCATGTGCTGCTGCGCCCCGCCGATCTTGCGCCCAGACCCCGTCCGCCTATTCGCCGTGCTATCGTCCGCCGTGCAGCAGATACTCTGGCCACAGAAAACCTCACCACACAACAGACAGATCATAGGATCGGAAATATCCTTGCCGGTCTTGGGGCACCGGCGCTTCGTGCACTCCTCTATGAGCGTATCGAAGTTCTTGGGCAGGCCGACCAGCTCGAAGATGCCCGGGTGGGAGAGCAGGGTCTCTGGCGCCGAGATACGGGGGAAGTTGGGATCCGGGCCTAGGTTCTGTGAGGTGTTGTCGTCGCGCCACTCACCCTTGTCGTGCCGAATCCAACCGCGGACGAGCTGGTCACAGAGCGAGCCCGGCCAGCCGACGTGTATGCCGAGGGGCGTGAGGGCAGCGCACATGCTGTCGAAGTCGGGGAGGCGGAGGGCCTCAGTGAGTCGCTCGAGTTCATCTTCCTGCGGCGAGGGCGAGATGTGGCTGTTAAAGTCGACGCCGTACTTGACGTACAGCAGGATGACGCACTTGCGGAGGAAGCACTGGGCGTACTTTTTGGTGAAGGCGTAGTAGTCTGCGATGGACTCAAAGCATGGCTGATCGAAGCCGCTGGACTTTGGTCCCTCGGCTCCCGGTACTTCGTCGGCCAAGGGAAAGTCCAAGTTCATCTTGTAGATCGTCTTGCAGAACTCGGCAAAGTTGATGAGGCTCCTGTCTGCGGTATCCTCGCATGCCATCCACTCCGTGCTTGATTTAGCGCGGCAGATGCGGTAGACCACCTTGACGATCTCGGCGAGGTAGCAGAGCCGCAGTAGGTACGAGATCTCAAAGCCGTTTGCCGCGGCGACGCCAAAGATACTCTCACACAGGAAGACAAACGGGTCCGAAGCAAGAAGCGGTGTAAGCTTGGGGCAGTTCCCATCCATGGATGCAGACTCGAACTCCGGCACAAACAATTGGATGTGCTGCCTTGTGCTCATCGTCTTGAACTCCGAGGCAGTCCTGTTCATGCCACCAAACTTTTGCCCGCCAACAGCGATGTATGACGTGACAGTTTCCGCCAGGATGCGCAGGTGGGTAAGGGTCGACTCGGGGATCTTCTCCAGCAACAAGGAGCCATACTCCGCATCGAGACCTCTCTGCTGGATTTCCGCGGCCGAGATTGAGAAACCCACAGCTTGAGCAAGCACGTCGCTATCGGTCAGCTCGACCGAATTCCGGTGAGTTTCAGTGACAACAGCCTTGCCATGCGGGCCGACAAGCTCGTTCTTCTTGATCGTGTCCCGAAGTCGACGGTACACCTGGACAAGTTCCATCATCGGGCTGTTGAGATCTGCCCTATCATCCGCCATACTGTTGCTGTCGGGCACGTCGTTCCTGAAGAAGTCACCCATTCCGAACGGCGCCCTCGGCGTCTCAGAGCCCGACGGCGATGACCAGGCGTCCACTACAAGGTGTGAAGACTTCTCCGCCAAAGTAGGCAGTAGCGAGCCCTTCGTGTAGTGGGAAAACATGTCGAGAGCCTGTTTTGGAGACTGCGACGCAAATTCCTTTTGATCAACCGACAGGTTCTCTTTCAGAAAGACCGCAAAAGCCTCCGAGGTTACCTGCACATCCGTTGATGTTACCAACACACTTGGATAGGACTCCTCCTGGCCCTTCCAGATGATAGGCAAGAACGCATTGCCGAGAGCCTTGCACAGTGGACATACAAACTCCATGCGCTTGGGAACCTCCGGGTGGTGACGTGCAATCTGGGTTTTGTGTCTTGTCTGGGTCGCTTCGAAGTACATCTCGAAACAGCTGTAGTGCATGATGTGACCGCATCCAATAGAAACAGGTCCATTTCGCACCGCGTGACGAGGAAAACCCTTGCCGATAACCTGGCGCTCGGCCTGGAACGTCTCGCCCTTCTGGTTGACTTTTTCCACCTGTATGCGGTTCTCGTGAGCCACACCGAATGGTCGGATGGCTTCAGCAGATCGGTCAAGGTCCTTGGGAACGTTGCAGACTTCTCGCACGAAGTCAGGATCCGAGAGATCTGTCTGTCGTAGGATGCCGCTCTCGCTAATGAACGCGAATGTACCGTACAGCCGATGATCATCCGTATCCTCCTGACAAAGGATACACGTACCCGAGGGATACTTCCAGAAGTTCTTCTCCTCGACAGGCTCAGGAAGCTCATCATCTTCCAGCTCATCGACATCACCCCAGTCGATACTGCTCTGGTTGGCCATGAAGCTCTTCTGCTGCTGCTGGAATTGCGCCATCACTTTGGCCTTGCGATCCTGTGCGGCCTTCCTCTTGCGCTCCTTCTCCTCCTCCACACTGGCATTGATGGCCGGCGAGGCGGTGCTGATCCTGTCGACCGGCACGCCAAGACGTACATAAGCTGCCTCGAAGTCGCGCGGTCGCTTCTGTCGCATCCGCCTGAGAATGAGGGCGATTCGGGGGTGGCAGCCCTTGAGCTCCTCCTTGGTCGACATGAGGTCCAGAAGAGAAACAATAGTCTTCGCTGCTGGATGGTCCGGCATAAGACTACCCATTGAGGCCGTGGTGAGGGCCATGTGGATGAACGAGGGCTGAGTTGCACCCCCCTCGGGAACCTTATCTTCAGCAATGGCAATGAGAATGAGGTGCAAAACGACTTGTAGGTAGGTTTCCACCCTCGTGTATGGCACGGATGGTGTCCACTTGGGGCTGACCAATGAGTACAGGAGGCAGTAGTAAATCACCTGGGCAAACATGCCAGTGCTGGTGAACCCAGCCAAGTTTGCGAACACACCATCGCCAATAGCACGTAGCTTCGGCTCGTACACCAAGTCCTCGATGGGCTTGCCCGTCTTCTTGGCCATGCACTTCCGCCAGGCCGCCTCTGCCTCCTCTCGCTGGTTCTTGTTGTAGTGGGCGATGTAGGGATCGATCTCTTCGACATACTCCGGCTTCAACTCAAACGTTCCCACGTCTGAAATGCCTTCGGGAGCCTTGTAATTCGACACTTCATCTAGAACACGGGTGAAATCTTCCTGGTCCTGATATCTCTCGGGAAGCTTGTTGCCGACCTCAGTAAAGGACAGAGGCTTGAAGCAGAGAACATGGATGAGGTCACGGCGCATGGCCCGGACACGACTGTTGGGTTCGTCCTCGGACCGGATCAGAGACGTTCTATCGCTCAGCAGGACAACAAGCAGATGGATCATGTCTTCGACAACATCGAGGTGTTGGGCATCATCCTGAGCGGTGGACTTCTGCTCGAAAAAACCCTTCACCCACTTCTCCATGCCAAATCGATCAATGACCGAAGCAAGCACACGGCTCGGGTTGCACACGACGAGAGCAGTTTGCAGCAGAAAGATGTCTCGATGATGAGAGACATCTCTCTGAGTCACGCCGCGATAGGTTCCGGATTGGTGCCGCAAGCTCATGCCATTGCGAACCCACATGCCGGCCTTCATCTGCGAAAGCCATGCGCAAACTCGCAGAGGGTAATCGAAGGCTGCCATCAGGTAGTCTTCTGGTCCATATTCCCGTCTCGGCATCGCTCTCTTGCCCATGAGACGCGGCTGCCCCTTAAGATCTTGGGCTGTAAAGCTCAGAATCGTTCGCAGCTGCTCGGCAGTCATTGATTTGCCGCACTCGACAAGCCAAGACAAAGTGTAGTGGAGAGCGTGATGGAAGCTGATCGGTTGCTCTTCCACCACGAACTTGACGACCTCATATTTGGATTGAGGGTCAAATTCGAAATCGGCCAGAGTCTTGAAGCGAATCTCGTCCTTGATCTCGGCCTGACTGAAGCGACCGCGCTCTGCGCCAATAGAGTTGATGATGACCGTCTTCGCCGCAAGACGAATGGCCCAATCAAACTGAGCAGGCTCGACGTTTTCAAAGGCTCGACTAAATAGACGGCAGAGGCGGTTAATTTCTCGAGTGATAAGCGAGGCACTTATCCACGTGTCTGTCTCATATTCAACATGCTCTCCGACGGCTCTGGTGTTGGGACAAATCCCTTGATGCAACTTGACCAAGTCAAGGAACTGCATCATGTATTTCTCTTCTGTTCTTAGACGTTCTTGCACATGGGTTGACAGGAAGAGATACTTGAGATCCGTGAAAAAGTGGTACATGCGTCTGTTTGTGACAGACCCAGTATCAAAGGCCAAAACCGCGGCGTCTGACACGTTCCAAGGATGAGCAACTTGCCGGGTCGTCAAAAAGGTGTACAAGATAGCTATCAAGCTGGTGAGGAAGTTGCCACGCTCCACGACCTCTGCAGTAATTGAAGCCGTCGTGAGCATTTGAAGGGAAAGATTGATGATGGAGTGGTCAGGCTCTCGGTCTGCGATGAGGTAGAGCTGGGCCAGTGTGGTGTAAAGACCGGCGAAGCGCAGGCCGAGCACCCGCTTGAACTCGGGAATAGTCACCACTGTAGAGATGTAGAGCGAGCGCAAGTCATTGCGAACCTTCTTCCACATCCTTAGATCGAAAAGGATCATCCAGTCCAGACGAACTCTCTGGAAAACATCTTCAGCCGGGGGAACATCTCCTGGGTTCAAGTACGCGTCGGGGGCTTGCAGCCAATATCGGCCCGATCTGGGTGGCGGTGCATCGTTCTGAGCGGTGCCTGGGGTTTTGGGTATCTCGAGGCTGTTCTTAGCGTAAATGGACGATGGTATGAGAGGCTCCGCAGTATCAGAGTCAGAAGGTGTTATGTCTCGATCGCCAATGGTCCGGCGTGCAGCACTGGGTGCTGGAGGAGGCGGCGGTGGAGGATAGCCTGCCATTGTCGCCTCGGCTTCTTCGAGCGCCTCGTCGGCGCGCCAGTCGGACATGGTAGCGTCGCCCGATGCTCCAGGCGCGGCATCCAGCATCATGACGTCCTCTTCATCGTCGTCATCCTCATCCATATCTCCGTGTGAGGAAGTCGGGGTGTGGTCATCGCCCCCACCGTCGCTGTCTTCGTCTTCCTCGTCGTCACTCTCGGCCATCTGTGTGGCACCGACTACTCGCCGTCTCAACGCCGCCCGAGCCTCTTCTATTCCGGCTGCCCCTAGCAGTGCAAACTGTTCCATGGGGAATGCGACAATGGCCCGCTCGGCAGGCTCCTTTTCCTCATCGTCGATACCGTTCTGGCCCACAATCGCGTGGGTAGCTGGGCTCCCCATCCGCCATGGCTTGAGCATCTCCTCGCAGACAATAGTCCGTAGCACAGAGTGGTCCTCGCCGACGCTGCAGCCTGATATGTCTTTGAGCCACTCGATGATGGTGCCACACATCTGTTCCCGGAAAGTGTCGCGTGAGGAGCGGATCGTGACAGTGACGCGGATGTGCTCGAGGGTAGTAGCTCTCGATAAAAGCCTGTCAATATCGTCACTGTATGTGAGGATGCTGCGGCCGATCAGGTCGGTCTCGTACGCCTTCTCCAGTGCCTCCCGAGTGGTAATCGAGCAGGCCCTGGCGACTTGATCTCTGACCTCGTGCACAGTGTGCTTCTCGTCGTTCCATAATATGATGGCGTACTCGCTTGCAGGTTCCACGTCACCGCCGTGGTACGTCGAGTGCAGCCTGGACATTCTCTCGTCTTGCTTGATGGACTCCTCGGTCTTCGTCTGTCGCAGCTGTTCGGGCGAACACGATATGACATCGCAGAGGTAGTCGATGACCCTGCCGATGGTCATACGGATGTTGAACAGCAGGTCGTCCGGCAGTCGTGTGGGTGCCTTCCCTTTCCCCTTGCCCTTCTCGTGCTCCCACAGGGAATGTATCGTGCAGAACATGGGGGTCTTCCACGCCTCGAGGTCGCCACAGTCACAGCATCCGCTATTGCCGGGCGAGATGCTTATACGCACCATGTGTCCAGTGTGGTCGGTCGCGTCGAAGCACTTGGCGCAAAGGCAGCAAGTGTCGTCCGAACCGCATGTCTTGCAGCTGTACGACGCCTCGCCAGCCTTGAATATGTGCCCACATGCCTTGCCGCGCGCGGCTTCTGTGTACTCGGAACCCTCGACGGCACCTTGTGCATCCTTGAGTCTCAGGACCTGGCCGTCGACGACCGGGCCGCCGGTCGGGAAGAACAGTCGGAGGTGCTCGTCCTTACCGCCGGACATGAAGAGGAAGAGGTTCTGGAGGAGCAGGTCTTCTGCTTCTTTCGTGTACCGATACTTCTTTTGAGCGGGCAGCTCCATCAAAAACTGACAGAGCTGCAACTCTTGTGTTGACATAGATGATGAATCCATTGTCGCGGACTTGGGTCGTTCTTGGGCGGGGGGTATTCGATGCAACAGCGTGCGTGACGTTCCGCCGGCGGGGCTGCTCGAAGCCTCGGAGCGACGTACTGTTGCTTTCCGTATGGTCGTTTCTCGGCTTCGCGATCGTAGGTTGGTAGAGTTTTCTAAGGCTGAACACTCTATTGCAGCGGTCAACAATTTGATGATGCGATGACGGTACCTCCTCTTTAATCAAGGTGGGGTCCTTGAGAGGCTGCTGTTGTTGGAGACGAATCGGATCAAGAAGGCGACAGAGACATTGCACTTACTCACGACTTGTCTTGATTTGATATCCAGTGAGGCAATATTGTGACAGGCAAATATTCCTGGACTCCTGTTATTGTGCCGATGACTATGTGGAAGATGGATGGTTTATTGCTAGGAGCATAAATCAGGCTAACGTGCTGGAGTGCTCACACGTCCCTTGAGTGCCGCTTGGATCCACGTCCGGGCTGCCACCACAAGACTTACAAAGGTGGCGTCCTGAGGACATCACCATCCATGCACCCCGAGGTTGCAAACCATAGTAAACAGGAATGAGCCTCTGTAGAACAGCATTTTTTACACATCATCATAAATCTGGGTAGACTTATGTTGTCCCAAAATAGTGGTCATATCCGTGGATTCCTTATGCCGCGTCTATGCAGACCTCCTCTAAGCCGTAGAAGTACACCCTCGCCACTCGTCCGGTCCAACCGCGCTTTTCGTATGATACGATTCGTATGATACGAGGAACACCGAGCACGCTGTGATCCTCTTCCTCTTTCCCCTTACTCGTCGTCATCTTCCGCGCCAGCCTCCAAGTATTTCTGCTTGATGTCCTTCCATTGCCGCTGTGACTCGGTTAGCACCTCGACCCACTCGTGAGATACTGGTAAGAAAGGGCCCGTACTCCTCGGTTCATCTTGTCCCAGATCTTTGTCGAGCCAACATCAAAGGACCTGCCAAACCCATCAGTACATTCGATCTCCCAGACCATCCCAGCGCTATTCGGACGCGTACATTTGAAGGGCGAAGGCGCTGGCGAACACGGCACCCAGCATGGCGAAGTTGTTCCGAAAGAAAAGGCTGCAGGTCTCGGTCAGCATCTCCGTCCTCTCGTCGTCGGGTGTTCGTATGACTTGCTTGTAAAGGGTGGATTGACCGGCCTGTCCTTGCGCGATTAGCTGATGTTGCCCCCGATTGCTGCCTCAAAATCTTGAGTGACATACCATTTTGACTGTAAAGAACTGTTTGCGACTTGAGAGATTGTGCGGACGGCAACAAGTGCTCTCGTGGTTGATGATTCGTCGGTGAGGATGGTTGGGTTTTGGGGTGAGGCTTAGAGTTGGACTCAAAATTGGCGACGACATTCCGACTGTTTCCTGACCCCAAGAATTGGCCCCCTGCTGATTGGTCAAAGCTATCCTGGAGTGCCCCACTAGGCAGCCGGTAGCCTCAGCCTCACTGCGACTCAACTCCAACCTACCTAACCCCACCTCGACTTTTTGTCCCCTTCATCAATTTCACCACGCTTGCCAGAGCCGGCACGAATACCCTTTCAGGCCATATAGTACTAGCTATCTGTTCTTTGCAATTTCATTCTTTCTCCAACTCACTGTCACAAATACCACAACTTTCTCGAACGCACATTTGCCATCTCCAACACCCATTTCACTCAGCCTCTCTACCAACTACATCCACTTCTGAGCAACCACCACGATGTCTCCCAAACCCACAAACTCGGGCATCATCACCGACGACACCGGCGAGCGGCATATCCCTGAGTCGACCCGCGCCGACGGCTCCGTACGCAAAGCCATCAAGATCCGCCCCGGCTACAAGCCCCCCGAGGACGCCGAGCTGTACAAGAACCGGACGGCCGAGACCTTTCGCAACCGCTACAAGGGCGGCGTGATTGGCGCGGAGGAAGCCGCTGCCCCCGAGACCACCCCATCGGGCTCCGCCGCGGCGAACAAGAACGCCAAGCGGCGCGAGGCGCGGAAGAAGGCCAAGGAGGGCGGCGAGAAGAAGGACGATCCGGACGCAAAGCTGGCGACTGCACCCCCTGCGCAATTCTTTGAGAACGGCGACAAGAAGACTGCTGAGGAGAGCGTGGACCCTGAGGCTGAGCGGAAGAAGAAGGCTAGGAACTTGACTAAAAAACTCAAGCAGGCGAAGGAGCTGAAGGACAAGAAGGATGGCGGGCAGTCACTGCTGCCGGAGCAGATCGCCAAGGTCATTAAGATCAACGAGCTCGTCCGGGAGCTAGCCGCTCTTGGCTTCGACGCTGAGGGCGAGCCTGTTAAGGAGAGCGAGGAGAAGCCGGACGAGATCAAGGACGAGATCAAGGAGGAGGCTGCCCCTGCTTGAACGGAAACAACGGCGAATTTTGAATCACGAGTTTCAGCCGGATGTTTCCAAAGGGGATATGCTGGCACGACACCAATACTGTCACCGTTTCTGACGGGCCGAAGGCCGCCAAAATGAGTTATCTACAAACCTCAACGGAACTACCGAGGGTGCCCGACCCTCGAGGCAATGTCCCTACGACTTGCAAAGGCGGCCACGGCCGCCAACACCGCAACTGGGTTTGTCTGTGGTGAAGACACGGCCAACTTGGGCATTGCAATCTGATAGGCGGCCAGATTATCTCCCCAGGCAATCAGACCGTCATAAGCTCCGGGTATTTATGGATGCTGTATGGTCTGGGGGAGGGAGTACCTAGAAAATCAGAGGCACAGGGCCACCAAAGGGGGGTTTGAATGGTTATGAGCACTTATGTCCTTAGTAAATTGTGATCAGATGTTAAGGTGGAAATGACGAAAAGAGACCAAGCAATCAAGAATACTGGGGTTTGAGTCGTCATCATACTGGTTCATTATAAATCTTGCAATGTGAATGCTACACTTTGCATCTCCTGATGGTCACCAAGCGCAACATTGCTTCAACTATGTGGGAATCCCTGCATGAGGGATACTTGGATTGGTGATTGTATACGCTGGGCCATTTCAATCATCAATATACAATGGGTCTCATAATCATGAGCCCTTTTGGAGTGGTGTTTTGGATGCCCGCGCTATGCCCGTTTCGCCTTTTCCTCTTCCCATCGAAAAGTGAGTTGCGCCCGGTTGCCCCTCCGTCTTTCCTGGGCTAGTCCAATCCGATGGACGTATTTGTACAGAGCTTCAGTGTGTAATAGCAAAACAGCCAGTGAGACCGCCAGAAAGCGTTCTGGGGGGATGTTGGTTGATATTCGTGGCGCAGGTCGGGATGGTGGGGGCCGTGTTGTGGACGTCTCCCTTGCAGATTTTGAATGTGAGAATAGCTTCTGTCAGGCCCGCATGTCGTGTGGTAATCCATGGGTATAATGAAGATCGGCTGAGCACCCCGATCAGATGTACTCCCTGGCGCTCTTCTGCATCTCAATCAACCGCCAACCCCGGGTCTCTGGGTTATTAACATCCTCCGGCGTCCTCGTGATACCGATGGCGTATGTGACCAGTTGGACCTTGTCCTCCATACCAGCGGCCAGCTGGTTCGTCTTCGCATTGCGGTAGACATGCACTTCCTGTGTCCTGGCGGTGATGATGAACACTGGAATCTCGCCAGGGTCCAGCATGCGTGCCTTGAGAATATCCACGTGTCTTATGTCAAGGATCCGACCGTCAGACTTAAGTCCGGCTTGCAGATACTGTTTCGTTAGAGCCTCGTAAACGGAGTACTGTGCCTCGGACAGCCACAGCTTGAGGGTTTCAACGTCGCCCTTGACGTATGCGTCAAGAACTTCGGGGAGGATGTACTCGCGTAGCTCACGGAGGAAAGGCTCAACCTGGAAGGCGGGGTCCATGGATCGGAACTTCTTGATGACCATGGCAGTCTCGTTCTCGGCAAAAAAGCCAGCGACCTTATCCGTGATGCTGCGCGCCGTGAGGATGAGCGGGTTCTCCGATTCGTTGTATACATCCTTCATGCCGAAAACGCCCTGCACGAACTTGTTCGAGTCCTTGAAGTTCTTCCATGCCTCTTTCCACTGCGCATCTTTGTGAAGGGTGACGTTGGTGCCAGCGCTGCGGACAGAATAGTTAGGTATTAGAATTCGAGTTCAGCTTAAAAACAACGGCAATGAAGGTCCATGGACGTACTTGGGGTCCTCCTCTATCACCTCGGGCCTCTTGAACCCATCCATCTGCTCGCGCAGCTCCCTCTGCTTCCTCCGCTCCTCCTTGTCCACCCATCCACCGTACCGGGAGCTGCTCCCGTCGTCGATGACGCTCTTGACGCTCTTAAACGCCTCTGTATCCCGGATTGGCTTGGTCGTCTTGTCGAGGGCTTCGCCTGTAACGCTAGCCGCCTTGCGGACACCCTTCATTACGGAGGTGTCCCACGTCCATGCCGCACCCTTGCCAACTGCGCCGGCTGTGTTCTTCAGCACTGCGCCTGCCGTTGATGAAACTGCGCCGGTGGTCTTCTCGTAGGCTTCACGCGCGCGCCGGACGGATTCGCTCTCGACGAAATCGGTTGCGCCTTGGGCCAGCTGCTTGGTCGAGTCATTCCATTCCTTGGATGCCTTGAATTCGGTCTGCATGGTCTCCATGAAGACCTGCCATGGTGTCTTGTCGCCGTGGGGTGGTGGTGGAGGAAGGTCTTCCTTCTTTTCGTCCTTTTTCTCGCCTTCTTTCTCCTCGCCCTCGGCCTTCTTTTCACTGCCTTCGTCTTGAGGGTCCCCCTGTTTCTTGGCCTGGTCCTCCTCAGCGGAAGCTTCAGCCTTCGCCGACTCCGTTTGCGCCCTGGGTTCTGATTTGGGTTCCGACTTTACTTCCTGCCGACTCTCGGAGGTGATGTGAAAGGACCGAGATTGTGTCGCAACTGCTCGTCGTATCGTAGAGGGGAGAAACTCGGAGCGCAGAAGAGGTAGTTGTGAGGGAATATCGGATGGTGATGGCTTTATAAAGGCTCCATGGTTCGGCGACGAAGATCGACCTGATATTAACCTCCGGAAGGCTGGTGATCTGCCGTATGAGTGTGCGGATGCGTTGAGAGGGGAAGCTCGGGAGATCCAGGTGGGAGGAACAGTCCTCGAGATGGACCTAAAGGAACTCATGACGAGAGTCTAATAGAGATGCCCACCTCTCGAGGAACAATCGAGGAAGAGAAATACTCTAGGTGGTGGTGGATGGAAAGAAAGGATAATTAAGAGACGGAATGAAATTTTGGCAGCGAGACGGAAGTTTTGCAGGGTCCTCTGATTTTCCCTGCTCAACGGGTGGCGGGCTGGCGGGCCAGGCTTGCCGGCCAGAATCGGAGCTTAGCGGCAGGCAAACGGCAAGCATGGGTTATGTAGGTACGCGACTGACGGGACTGCGGGACTGCAGGGATCTGCAGAGGCGCCTGGAAGGAGAAGCTCACAGCGAACGTCTCTAGAAAATTTCCAGACCCGTCGCGACGGATGGACAACGACGTCCACTTCCCACCACAACAAAGTATCGAGGATGAGCCGGTCAACGACAGGTCGCCAATTGGCGAAAACGTTGTTCCAGAACGTACCGCACTCTTCGGCACCACAGACACGATGCACAACAACACAATTCACGCAGCACTTCTCGAGCTCGAGTTCCCGGCTCGACGAAGAAGACATTCTTAAACGACAAAACCTCCTCTCAAACATCGTGGTCCGTCGCCAGAGGCCGACGACAACCACAAACTTCGATCGCCCGTCCGTCTCTCAGAACCTCGCACGGAAACCGCCGGAGGATTCCTCCTCCATGCTGGACCTCCTACGGCAGGCGCAGACTCTAGGCCAAGGCTCCGCCGCCAACACGGCGATCGGGCGCGCCGCCAACGACTCGCGGTACGTGGACGTATCGGCCCTCACCCGGAGCGACTCGTCCGACTCGATAGCCCAGCTGGCGAGTGGTATCGAGCAAATTGAACAGGCACCGGAGCCGTATCACTTCCACATCTTCAGCCACAAGCACAACACGCATGTCACTGTCACCAAGCCGAACCGCGACCCCATCGTAAGCCTTTCGTGCGGAAACCTCGGGTTCCGGAAGAGCAACAGGAAGCACTACGACGCAGCGTACCAGCTCGGTGCGTATGTCATTGATAAGCTGCAGCAGCAGGGTTGGCACAATAAGATCGACAGTATGGAGGTGTCCCTGAGAGGGTTCGGCCAAGGTCGGGAGGCGGTGACGAAGGTGCTGCTAGGAAATGAGGGGAAATTGTTGAGACAGAAGATCGTCAAGGTGTCAGACTCGACGAGGTTGAAGTTTGGTGGTACCAGGAGCAAGAGGCGCAGACGTCTGTAGGGGTCTGCTGAGGTGTGTGAGGAATGGCTGCACGTGGCTGTCTTTCAGACAATTCAGGAGCTCTATGAATATATTGGCTCAACTATGAAAGACTGGTAGACGGCGTGGGAGCCATATGAGCTGTCCCTGGGATCCAACTCAGCAGGCTACCGGTCGGGAAGACGAGGCGGGGCCCATTCTCACCGGGTGAAGCCATGGAGGACATAGGCTGCTTGCTGTATATTCGCAGCCAATATTCGAAGCACTCTAAAGAAGAACCAAAACATTTGGAAACCTGTAGAATCCTCACGCACGATTTCCCACCAGAAGAGACTGGGTCGTCTTGAAATGGCCATCATTGACCAATCCAGACCCCACCAAGAATTTTGCCGGGATCTTCTCTTGCTGCACCCCTCCACCGGCCTTCTTCCTCCATCAACCTCCCACGCGACGACGCAGGTGCCTATGGATCCCGCCGCGCACCCGCCGCGACCCTCCCTCATGGACCTCAACTTCAACTCCGTTCTCGAATCCCCCGTCTTCGCCGGCGGTCTCGGCCTCGCCGCTCTCGGCAGCGCAGCGGCCATCGCCCGCCGCGGCGCCATCCGCGGCGCACAAGTCCTGCGCCGTCAGCTCCTCATCAACGTCGAGATCAGCAAGACCGACCCATCCTATCCATGGATCCTGGGATACCTATCCCGCCCGCGCGAGCCAGCGGGCTATCTCGCCTCGCGCCTCACGCGCATCCGCCAGCTGTCGGTCAAGACTACGACCCGTTCCGCGGCGCCGGGGAAGAGCAGCAACAGTGTGGGACCCATGCACGCGCACTTCGCGCTGGTGCCGGGGTACGGAAGCCATGTGATCAGGCATGCGCCGGGCGTGTATATCATGGTGCAGCGGGAGAAGTCGAGCACAGCCGAGATGTCGACGGGTGAGCCGCACGAGACGATGACGCTGACGGCGCTATGGGCGCATCGCCATGTGTTCGAG
The DNA here is from genome assembly GCA_003012965.1 of Juglanconis oblonga. Taxonomy (NCBI): domain Eukaryota; kingdom Fungi; phylum Ascomycota; class Sordariomycetes; order Diaporthales; family Juglanconidaceae; genus Juglanconis; species Juglanconis oblonga. Next base: position 39,377 of record MUZH01004372.1, on the reverse strand, counting down.
GAGATCTTTGGGGAGGCGCATAGCATGATGGCGCGCGCGACGGAGGGCAAGACGGTTGTGTATACGGTGCGTGGGTTCGACTGGGTTCAGCTGGGCGAGCCGAGGAGAAAGAGGCCGCTAGGGAGTGTGGTGCTCGATGAGGGTGTGAAAGAGGGGATTGTAGCGGATGTGAAGGATTTCATCGACAGGCAAGAGTGGTATGCTGAGAGAGGCATCCCCTACCGGAGAGGATATCTGCTGTTTGGACCGCCGGGCAGTGGAAAGTCCAGCTTCATACACGCGCTCGCTGGCGAGTTGAACTTCGCGATCGCGACAATCAACTTGAGTGAGAGGGGAATGGCGGACGACAAGCTGGCTATGATGATGCAGAAGCTGCCGGCGAGGACGATTGTTCTGCTAGAAGATGCGGACGCTGCGTTTGTCAACAGAAAGCAGAAGGAGTCGGACGGCTACAGTGGCTCTTCGGTCACCTTCTCGGGTCTACTGAATGCGCTGGATGGCTTGTCCGCTGGGGAAGAGAGGATAGCTTTCCTCACGACGAACCACATCGAGAGACTGGATCCAGCCCTGATACGACCAGGGCGGGTGGACATGATTGTCCGAATTGGTGAGGCGAGCAGATACCAGGCGGGACAGATGTTTGAGCGCTTCTATGGAGACGTCGACCAGGACGGAACTGGACAAGAGCGCTTCTTGAAGAAGCTAGATGACATGGGTCTTTTCGACGAGAACAACCCCAGACAGACGAGTGCGGCAGCGATCCAGGGCATCTTCCTGTTTAACAAGAACGACATGGAGGGCGCCATTGCTATGGCAGAGGTCCTTGGCCAGCCGCAACCGACGGACCGCTGATTCACACACGATCAGTCGTCTTGAAATTAGCATTCAGAAGGCTAACAGGCGGGGGAAAACGCCGGGATGGTGACTAGATGTACGAATCATGTATAGGTAACCTAGGTAGGTATATAGACCAATGATACCCTCTTTCATCATATTGCTAAACGACGGCATTTTCAGGGCAAAGTTTATCGAAGTAAAATGATGTTCCACGGTAAAGAAAATATCCCAGAATTATCGTTCTGTGCGATTCCCAAACGTTCAACTGCGCCGTCATCTTCAAGGCTGGACTGGAGGTGTGGCGGCATTTTGGAGTCTGGGCCTGAGCTAATACAGGCAACCGCGATCATATTATACTCCACACGACTTCGCATCCTAGCCTTCACCCCAACAACGCAAGCTCGAGTTGGTGATCGAAACTGCCTAGGTAGGTAGATACGGACGCAAAAAAGTGCGTCACAGTGGCATTCCTTTTCTTGAAACAACTCACCATTCGACTCGCACGACTCTCCAATTCGACCATCAACAAGTTGGAGAATCACAACATTCAGGCAGTTTCCACACCAACATCACAAACCACAGACGACGAAAAGTGCGGCCACTTCAGTCATGTCCAGCAACAGTCGAGGACGTTCCACTTGGCGCGGTGGTCGTGGCGGTCGCGGCGGTCGCGGTAGAGGACGAGGTGGCCATGACGATGAGCGACGTGCAGCTGTAAGGCAGGCTCTGGTGGAGGTCGCACACGAGACCAAGTGCGTTTTGCCTTTCATCCTGAAGGACCTTCCCAACATCAAGGCAGAAGAGTCGGAGATATTGTCTCTCGACACACTGCCACCTCTGAAGATGGAGAACTGTCCCAAGCACAGCAAGGCCACCATCAACGTCATCAATGAGGACACCTTCAACGTGGCCATCATGATGAAGGACACAATATCCTCGCGGCCATCCCTTGCCACCGCCGCCATCAACAATAGCACTACCCAAATTGTGATGTCCTCCAGACCCGCAGTACTGAACCTCGCCTCCGATACTTCTCCGGGCGGCGGCTTCGAGCGCGGCGCCATGGCACAAGAAGAAGCTCTCTGCTACCGCTCTTCCCTGTCCCTGAGCCTCCACAAGACCTACTACCCCTGGACTCCGCTTCAAGGCCTCTACACCCGCGACGTGGTCATCATTCGTTCCTCCACCTCCGATGGACACACCGTACTCGCACCTACCGTCGCGCCTGCCAACTTGCCCGTCGTGAGTGTCGTCAGCATTGCGGCGGTGTGCCGTCCCAAGCTCTCTGACGTACAGAGATCCTCAGGGGAGCAGCGCAAGGTTTTTGCGGACGCAGAGGATCGGGTCCTCACCAAGAAGAAGATGAGGCTGGCTTTACGGATGGCGGCGAGCAGGGGCCATGATTGTCTGGTGCTCGGTGCCCTGGGCTGTGGAGCGTTCAAGAACCCGGTCGAGGAGATCGCGGACGCTTGGAAGGAGGTGTTGGAGGAGGATGAGTTTGGCGGTGGTTGGTGGAGGGAGGTGTGGTTTGCGGTGCTCGACCCGAACAAGGAGGGGAATTTCGAGCTGTTTGAGAAGGTTCTGGGTGGGATGCAGGTTTGAGGGACTGAAGAGTTGCTCTCGGCATGCTCAAAGTTGGGCACGAGGGCAATTGGGAGATGGTCACGGCCATGGCCTGTAACTGTGCGCATGTCTCTGCGCTGGTTCTCACCTGAACAGTGCGTTTTGCCTTGCTAATGGTTAGGGGGCAACTGCAGTCGGAGATACCCCGGTGCATTTCCTGCTGAGATTGCCATACTCGTCTGAACAATTCAGACTTTCAGTCACGATGTTCACAACGTGGCCATAATCCGGCGGAAGAGCCTCCTGCAGCCCTATATCACGACATACACATCGTGACTGATGCCACGGCCCATGTCTTTGGCGATCTGCGAAGTGCTTTTTAGCGCACCGAAATCCCGGGTCCATCTCAAGGGGCCGCAGAGCCACCTTACATCAAAGAGCACGTTCAATTGAAGTGCGAAAATGGTATTTGGATTACATGACAGTTACTCGACCTGTGCTCTGTTTAGGTTGGGAGAGAGCCTTCCGGGAAGTTGTCACGGTCGTTGAAGCACGTATCTTGCAGAAAAGACCTTGACAGCATCGATAGAGCTCCGAGCTGGGCCAGTACGAGTGGGCACAAAGTCCTTTTCACTATCCGGCTAGATTTTCGCCACCCAGGACGTCCAAGAGTAGATCTGAGGCTCCTTCCGACCTGGATTAAAGCTCACTCCTGGAGACTTGCCTATAATGGGCATGATGGCACCCTCCCCCTCCCACGTTCCGGCCATACCTACTCTTGTACAGGACTGAATCGGAGCGACCAAAGGTATACACCCCAATGTGCCCCCCGGATGGATGCATAGTCTTGCATAATTGTCCCGTACTTTCGATCACTTGCCCGCGCCCTTCCGGTGGTCTCAAGACGACCGCAGCCACCCGAGGGACGTTATCACTCCTGATTCCGAAGCCTGAGCTGAGAAACACTCGAGGCCATCACCGACATTCTTTAACCGCGGTTGCCCTCAGCCAACTCCCCGATAGCCCAACCCGTTTGCCTGTCCAGATCACCAATAGCCTCTCCCGAACAGGCATAAGCTCAATGACGCCATTCCCACTAACCTCATCTTGCCAACGTCCTTGCGGAACACCCCATTAGGTAGACGTCCCGATGTCTCACCGGCGCCCTGGCTGCCTGGCTGCCAGGTCATTATCTTGCAGTTGGAAACCCTGCCAGAAGCAACATTTGACGCTTGTCAAACCTGTCACGGCTCGTGACAATACATGCCTCGACTTTGCTGCGGCCCCACGACATCACCGAGCAGCGTAGCAGGCGTGCGAGAAGGACGAGAGGAAACCCCAAGCCGGAGAGAACCAAAATAGTAACACCCATGACTGTGGACGTTATTATTCGATCATCTCCCCGCGACCCAGGGCCGGAGCGTTCGCCCCTAGCGCGTCATACCGTGCACCCAGACAACTAGATCATCCAGCCTGGCAAGCGGCGGCTCGGTTGGCCTCATAAACTCCCCAGCCAATGTGACGCCTCATATATCATCCTGAACGGTCGCATCGGCGGCTATCGGCGGACATCGTGAGGCTCCATCCTGGCAGCCTCGCCGAATGCCACTGGTCTCTTCATGACCCGCTCTTCGCCCATGGGGTTTTGCGGGTCTCGGCGGGAGCGGGCCCGGGACCGGCGGACTCGGTGGGCTAAACCCTGTATGTACTTTGTACGGCCACCAGCCTGACAGGGGTCTATATGGGGTCCATATCGGACAGTGGAGCCGGTATCGTAGCTGGAAGCTTCCCTCGCTGGTATCTGACGTCGGTCGAGAGATAAATGTTGAGGGCTGCGCTTGTGAAGCCGCAGGTATAATATGGTTTGTTTGCTTGCTCTCTCCCCTGTAGAGTATTGAAGACAGACTCTTTCTTTCTTCACCTTGTCTACCAAAGCCCTCCGTGAATTTCTTGAGCGAACTCCGGATTTCAGCGAGCTTTTCGTTTACCTCTAGATCGCGGTTTCCTTTTCCGGACAGCCAAGTCCTTCCTTCCCAGCAAGATTTGCGTGCCCCTGAGGTACTGCAGCCAACAAACGAAATATCTCTTCCTCACATTCCAAGATTCTAATTCTCCTCTCCAACGAACCTCGAGGTCATCTTCAACCTCTTCATCACCTAACTGTCTATAACTCCCACTCCCTGGCCAACATCTCAACGGTTGAGACACCCCTGGCTATAATTTATCTGTCGTGTTCTGTCGTTTTCCATGCCGAGTCAAGCCTCACGTGCCCTCCTGCTCATGGTATTCATATGATCATCCGATACCATCTTTCTCTGTGGACAAGCATATTGTTCACTCTCGATAACGTCCTCTCCATACTCACCCTGAACCCTATCCCAACGACGCGCCTCTCATCACCATGACTATTATCGATGTTGACCGGGACTTGGCAGCCAGCTTCTGCAAGCAGGCCATCTCAACGCCCGATGCCATTGCTTTGGAGGACAAGAACCACACATACACCTACGCTGAGCTGGACGCCCTCACAGATAAGCTTGCCAACTCATTACGGAACCATGGCGTTGGCCGAGACGACCCCGTGGGTGTCCTCATGGGCAGGAGTGCCGACTATGTCATCGCATGTCTGGCAGCTCTCCGGGCTGGTGGAGCATTTCTTGTCCTGGAACTGGCCTACCCCCCAGGAATGCTCTCAGATGTCATCGACGACGCCAGGCCGACGGCTATTGTGACTAAGAGGGAACATGTCGACCGGATCAAGGCGGAGGTCCCCTTGATTATCATGGACGAGCCAGAAGCCACCAGGAATCGATCGGTATCCTCCAGCACGTCAAAAGACGACTACGACTTGGAGAAATTGGCGTTCATCTCGTACTCTTCGGGAACAACTGGGCGACCCAAGGGCATTGCAAATCCCCATCAAGCGGCCGTCCGCTCGTACGATCTAAGATTCAAGCTCAGTGACTTGAGGCCGGGTGATAGGGTTGCATGCAATGTCTTCTTCGTCTGGGAGATCTTGCGTCCGTTGCTTCGAGGAGCCACCACGTTCTGCATCCCAGACGAAGCAAGCTACGATCCCGTTGCTTTGGTCGACTTGCTGTCCTCGAAGAACATCACCGAAACTCTGATGACGCCTACTCTGCTAGCTACCATTTTGTCTCGACACGCGAGACTCGGAGAACGCTTGCCAGAGCTACGCACTCTGTGGTTGAACGGCGAGGTTGTCACCACCGATCTGGTTCTCCGCGCCATGAAAGCACTCCCAAATACACGCTTACTAAACTGCTACAGTGCGAGTGAGACGCACGAGATTGCTTGTGGCGACATCAAGGAGATGCTCAATACTGAGCAGCCTTACTGCCCAGTCGGACCTCCCCTGGATCCCAGTCACACCTATGTTCTGGATGAGAACCAGAATCGAGTGGATGTCGGCGTTTCTGGTGAGCTGTTCATTGGGGGCGGCCTTCTGGCCCGTGGCTACCTCAATCTTGAGGAGACGACAGCAAAGGCATTTCTGCCGGATCCATTCGTCAGCACCCCGGGCGCACGCATGTACAGAACAGGCGACATGGCGAGGATTCTCAAGTCTGGTCTCTTGGAGATTACTGGCAGAGTCGGTGCCATGATCAAGCTCCGAGGTTACAGTGTTGTTCCCGGTACCGTAGAGAACGCTATTGTGAAAAATTTGGCTGTCAAGCAGGTAAAGCAGATCCTTTTCCCCATCCTTCTTTCCTCCTAGCCTACTTCCTACTCACCTCCTTCCTCTCAGTGTGCTGTGGTGCCTCGTGGTGACGGAGTGGAGCGACAACTGGTTGCGTATATTGTGCATGACAAAGAGGCGGACGACGACCGGGCTGTGGTTTCCATTGATGACGCTGGGTACTGTCCGAAGGGCCGTCGAGCGCTGGCAGAACACTTGGCACATTATATGATTCCGGCAGTCTGGGTTGAACTTGATGAGCTTCCGACCCACGAAGTATCGGGCAAGGTGGACCTGAAGAGTCTGCCAGCACCCCCGGAGCCAGGCGCTCCTACGGTCAATGGCAAGTCAAAGATCGACACCAACACCAAAATCAAGGCATCGCAGATCGTGGAACTTTGGGCTGCATCCTTGAAGATCCCTGCATCAGCGGTCACCGAAGAGCACAGTTTCTTCGATCTCGGCGGACACTCTCTCTCGCTCGCAGACCTTTCCAACCGCTTGACAAAGACATTCGGCTTCGCGGTACCTTTGGGGTCTCTGGCTGGTGACCCAACCATCAAGGGTCACGTCAAGGCTGTCACGGACGCTCGTGATGGACACACAGCTACTATTCAGGCCGACCTGCCCGCATTCCTGCGGGCTGACTCTGTTCTGCCTGCCGATATTCAGCCCAAGAACCCGAGGATGCGACCTCTCAGTGAGGCAAAGACTGTGTTGCTGACTGGTGTCACGGGATTTTTGGGCGCCTTCTTGTTGATCTCTTTGATTGAGAATACTGAGACAAATATTGTCTGCATCGTTCGTTTCCCCGAGATCCTCGACGATCAGTGTTCAGCCGGTATGGCAAGACTGCGCAAGAATCTGACGGAACTCGGTCTCTGGACCGACGCCATCATCGACCGCGTGGAGATATTGCCTGCCAACTTGTCTAGAAAGCGATTGGGACTGACCCCTGATCAGTTCGAGGAGCTGGCGTCTCGAGTCGAGGTTATCATCCATGCCGCTGCCACTGTGAATCTGGTCTATCCATACGCAGCATTGCGAGCTCCGAATGTTGGTGGTACCCGAGAGATATTGCGATTGGCGTGCCTTGCCGGAGCATCTATCCATCACGTCTCAACCAACGGTGTTCTCCCGCCTTCGAGAGAGGGCTGGTCCGAGGATACGATCATCGATGTTGATGATGTTCCAACGAAGCTGCAGGATGGGTACAGCCAGACCAAGTGGGTCGCAGAACAGCTCGTTATGGAGGCCAGCAAGCGCGGGTTGCCTGCGAGGATATACCGTCCGGGAACCATTAGCGGTCATAGCAAATCTGGCGCTACGAATGCTTGGGATCTCCTGACAGCCATTATCGTGGAGTCTATACAAATCGGATATGCGCCAGATATTCCTGATTGGCTGGTGGAGATGACTCCGGTCGACATCGTGAGCAAAGCCATCACGACGCTGGCGGACCACGAGGACATGACGCAGCGAATCTTCCACCTGGGCGACCCTGCGCCTATCGGCGCCAATGACGTCTTCAGCTATCTCAGCCAATTAGGTTTCAGTACGGAAAAGCTTGCATTTGACAAGTGGGCCAGTCTGTGGAAGCAGAAGAGGGGCTCCGGCCGCTGGGGAGAGGGCTCCTTCACGGTCGACATCCTGCGCTCTGGTATGCCTACTGTGGATTTCATCCAGGAAGTGACGGTTCTCAACGACGGCAAAACTAAACCAATTCTGGAAGGCGTCTTGAACGTAAAACGACCCAAGATCGACGCAAAGCTTCTTCAGACTTACACACGACACTTCTACGCCCGAGGTTGGCTGCCACGTCCACCTCGCAAATCTGACAGCATGGCTACACAAGTCAAGGTCCAGGGATCCCTGGCTGGCAAAGTCGCCGTCATCACTGGCGCATCGTCTGGCATCGGTGCAGCAGTAGCTACTGCCCTGGCTGCAGAGGGTGCCGATGTTGCCATCGCGGCAAGGAGAGTCGAGGTTCTGGATTCTCTCAAGTCTAAGATTACCTCATCCTCAGGGGTCAAGGTTCTGGCACAAGCTACGGATGTCACCGACCGCAGCCAAGTCGAAGCTCTCATCAAGGCCACGGAAGAGACCCTTGGCCCAGTCGACATACTGGTCGCATGCGCTGGCGTGATGTACTTCACCATGATGAAGAACGTTCACGTCGACGAGTGGGAACGCACTGTCGATGTCAACTGCAAGGGTCTCCTCCATAGTCTCTCCTCCACCGTGCCCTCGATGCTCTCCCGCGGCAAGGGCCACATCGTTGCCATCAGCTCTGACGCAGGACGCAAGGTCTTCCCCGGTCTGGGCGTGTACTCGGCGTCCAAGATGTTCGTTGAAGGAACACTCCAGGCACTGCGTGTGGAGACTGCTGGTTCGGGTCTGAGGGTTACCAGCGTCCAGCCGGGCAACACGGCGACAGATTTGCTGGGTATGTCGACGGACCAGGAGGCGGTGAAGAAGTACGGCGAGCCATCGGGTGCGAAGATATTGGATGCGAAGGATGTGGCTGAGGCGATTGTGTATGCCGTTACCAGGCCAGAGCATGTTGCTGTCAATGAGGTGTTGATTGAGCCAAGGGATGAGCCTATTTGAGCGATTGGTGGACGAGGCGATGAGAATGAGCTGCTGGGTATGGACTAGAAACGCTTGATTGAATTACTCCCTACTGATAGAAACAAGAGAAGTATCCATATACGTAATTACCTAGAAAGAAAGAGCGCCCAAAATCAACATTCGCCGAGACTTTGCTGAGTGTAAACCACAAAATCTGCGAGGAGAGTCTCTGTCAGCTGCTGCTGTCCATTTTCAGAATTCCTTAGCTTTCGATCTCTTGCACAGCCCCTCAGCTAGACTCAGTGATGATGGGTGGCGACATTCAACGACCATTGCCGCCCCCAAACACCCAGCAGAGAGAAAGGAAGTCCCATATACCTTCGCTCTCAACCCATGCTACGAGCCGCGCAAAGGAAAATCTTGGGGCTAAGTAGGAAGTAGGATACTGTACATTCAATACGACTGAGAACCAGCAGAACGGGCTTCCATCTCTCCCTCTTCGAAATCCTAAGACTACTATTCAGAGCAGAAAATAACCACTTACATGCTCCAGTATCCACCTCTAGCAAGCAAGATCACGTACGATTAATCATTCTTACTATTTACCGAAAGGGCTCAGGAAAGATACGAACTCATTCTCATTCCATCATGCATTTCTACAACAAACGTAAGCAATGCATGAAAAATTTAAGTGACATTACGAGCTAAAATACAGTTACCTAATAAACGATCAAACCGAAAATATGCCGACTCTGACCGTGGCTCCAGTAAATGTCATCGAGCGATACTTGACTTTGCCGAGATTATCATGTGTTATGGTGTAGTTGGATTTGATAACTTTGTATTTCATGGCAGAAAGTCTAGCAATGGCCATAACAGAGCCACACCTCATTGTTTAGTCCTACTATTATTCTCCCTGGCATTAGATAACAACCGTCTGAGCTAATCGTATAGTCCAGAACAGCTGTGATTTCCTGGGCTGGAGTATTTGCAAAAGACATATCCAGGCCCGGACAATCAGCAGGCATACGTTGAGCCGCTCGCCGCTCGCCGCTCGAGACGCACCCGCACTCAACGGAACAAGATCAGTAAGGGAAAGCGAGCTAGACTCGAATACACTGAAGGCGCCAACCTCCGTATCAAGTGGGGAGGAAGACCGCGAAAGCGCAGACGTTGCCGAAGTTCCGCTAACGATACTAATAACGCTTACAATAACAACTCTACCTGGGGACTATCCAATGACCATTCATAGGGTACGTCTGCTGCTAATGACCTCTGGAATAATCCTGCTGTCTCCTGTGACTAATGAATCTTAGGGACAAACAACCGCACAGACGAGCTAAGACAACAGTAATATAGACGTCTATCAAAATACATTGACCCTGGTAAGGACCTCCTGGAAAAGCCTACAGAGGAATTCCGTGAGAGGGTCTTTAGCCGATAACTAGCATAGAATAGTTAGAGGGAAGGTTGAAGGTCATTGAAGAACAGAGGTTAAAATTAAGGAGAATCAAGCAGAGATGAAATAGATCACAGTGAAATTTTAACTATAGACAAGTGGTTGTTTCTAGGAAAAAGGTACATTGAACCTTAAACCTGCTTCGACCCTACTACTGATGCCACTTTTACGATTGTATCCTAGAAACCGTCCAACAGACTTCTTTCCTCTTAACACATACGATTGCTCAACAAACGAACTGAATAGACTGTTATTCCGTTGAACTACCGTCGTTTTCTGCGTCTCTGGGCCTACGTGAGACCATCTGATTGATGTCTGTTGACTTTACATGTAAGTCCTGCTATCATTCGCCCTGGCGTTACTAATTATACAGTCTAGAGCAGACAGAAAATGAGCCTGGGAGGTTAGTAGCCGGTCATTCGAAGAACACAAAAGCTACCCATGCTGCCCTTTTTGGGGAGTATTCCCAGTAAGCAACCCGTTATTTTAAGTTGAATTTTTGGCAAAATAAGAGCAAACGAAATGCGAAATAAATAGCGCCGAGCTGCAAATATCGAAAGCACCTAGGCTCCGAATATTCAAAAGTTCAATTCTACGCGTAAACAAGTGGGTAACGCCCTTAAAGCGACAGCACAGCGTTAAGAATGCTGACTAAGCACATTCCAGCATTTCAAGAAGACGGGTGGAATGCCCAGAAAATTTAGAAAAGTTGAAAAACAAAAAAAAACCGATGGCAAAACTGAAACAGCAGACACCCTCAAGCAAAATGCAAAAATGCATGCTCGGATACGGGGAATCGAACCCCGGGCTCATGAGAACTATCACACGTCTTGGACGGCGATGAGAGTCATATATGTTACCCCTACACCATACCCGATGGTTTCAAGTCATATGTTCTGATTTGCTGTAATTGCAGCGCGCAAACACAAACTATATTCCATAATTTCTTGGAGGCTCCACCGTACGTAAATTTCCGCGTTGCAACAACGCCTAACGAACTAACCTAACCTCTCGTATATGTCAGACCTTTACAAACTTAGCCGTACGCTGTCGTAGGGTAGCAAAGACTTATTATCATCTTCGATAAATCACATCATTATGGCATACTCCGTGCTTCTGCTTGGCGCCACGGGCTTCCTCGGCGGCACAGTCCTGACGGATCTTGAACGATCTGACTATGATATCACTTGCGTCGTGAGGCCGGAGCGCGAAGCATTTCTGAGCGGGCGGAAAGCAAAGCTGCTTGTGGTGAGTACGAGAAGTTTTGAGTTTGTTATAGCAGACACGGGAGATTCGCAGAGGCACGACGGAATCCCACGCAGGTGATGTTCTTATCATCTTCCCCTCTGACAACCGCCGACCAACCAAATACCCTCCATGATAAATTCGTGCTGGATAAGCTTCTGCTGGACAGGCTTGTTGTGCGAGGCCCTCGTGGTGGATGATCTCCTTTCCCATGGTAGTTCTCCCATCCCCTAAGGACGACTTTGAGAGGCGACTGCAAAATTTGCCTTTCATCTCTGCGGGAATCTGCTCTCCTTAAAGTCTGGGTCTTCGCGTTTTCTATGAGGAACGGTGTCCTTCCTCCACCAGCTTTCTCATGCTGACATTGGAACCCAGGCGGCCCACGATGACCTCGCCAAGATCGAGAGTGCTTCGACCGACGTGGATATCGCCATCAACGCGGCGACATCTGACGACCTTGAGCTGACGAAAGCCATCAACCGGGGACTCGCCAAGGGTAGGTCGACAGGGGGGAAGAAGGGCGCGCTGGTTCACATCTCTGGAACACAGCTCATCGAGTCCAAGCCGACCGGGAAATTGGAGGACGTGCCGAAATACGACGACCTCGACGTCGAGCAGATCAAGTCCATCCCGGAGAGTGCGCTGCACCGCCTGATCGATCTCGAGTATGTACAGCGCACCGACTCCCAGACCCAAGATGACGTTTTGACACTGGTCCTCTGATCTCCTCTGCCTCTTAACGCGCGAGACACCGAGAAGGCATCGTGGCCGCGGCCCCCGAGGTTTCTAGGAAGACTGACACAGAATCACGCAGGGTCGCGCGGGCGGATCTGGCGGGCGAAATCACAGCCTCCATCCTATGTCCAGGTGTGATTTTCGGCCGTGGCACAGGACCATGCAAAACGATATCCTCGCCGTTCCCCAACCTCGTCCGACTGGCACTAAAACACAAGCGTGTGGTATACGCGGGCGAGGGAACCAACATCTGGGCCCATGTGCATATCCAGGACGTATCAGACATGATCCTGCAGTCTGTGAAGTGCAACATTGCCGCCACGAAGCCGGCTGGGTTTGAGAGGTTCTACTTGTACGTCTATTTGCCATGTGTACCGTCCAGTGCTCACTCACTACCAGGCCCGGCGAATTGGACTGTTGTCGGAGCCTTTGCTGACTTGGTTGATCAGCGTCGAGAACGGCGAGCACCAGAAACTCCAGTTCTGCACCGAGATGGCCTCGATTCTGCACGCAAAGGGCGCCGTTGCGGAGCCCATGCCGCTCTCTGTCCCAGTGGACAGCTCTCAGGCGCCGAGCTGGGCAAACAGGACCACGGCACGATGCTTTGCCAACCGGGGGCGGAAGGAGCTGGACTGGAAGCCAAAGACGTTGCTCGAAGATGTGTTTGAGGCTGAGATTTTGGACATTCTGTCAGCTGTGCGGCCTGTCTAGATCTCGAGCACCAACCCGTGGGTGTTTTCAAGGCCCCTGCAAAGTCTCAGACGAAGTGTTGGACATGCTACTCGAGATGGTGGTTCTCGGAGGCCGCTGTTGCGTCCGCTCAGCCCGTGCGTTGGCCCTGGCCACCAGAGGCTCAGGAGCCGTGGCCTTGACGGCCAGAGAGAGACCAATGGGATCAGTTACCGCCGAGAGACAGATGATTTTCCCACGCGGTGTCTCCGAGCCCTCTCCGAGCCCTAAAGTATATCCAGACTGGCGATGTGAGCACGGGATCCGGCCGGACGACGATACGAGACGAACAAACTATGTTTTGTATAACGTGGCTCCCAGGGGCCAGAGAGTCAGGACCTCGTGAGCGCGTGTAGACAGGGGGCCTTTTCATTCTTAGCATCGACCGACGAGCGGAATCAGAATCTCTCGCGTCTGATCCGGTACCGTATTCGCGTTGCTCGCCTCCTTTGGCTTGCCACCCCGGGCCCCCGCCTCCCCTCCTCCTCAATTTCGCGTTCACAACCGCGGACTCTCGCTCAAAGCGTCATTAGTGATTGAGAAGGGGGGAAAAAACCGCGTGAGCTCATCAGCCACCAGCAGTACTGTAACCGTGGTCCTGGCACGTAACATGCGTCTGTCTGCCTACCTACTGCCACTGCCACTGCCATCAAAACGCCCGCCGCCAAGGTGTCAAATCTCGCTCACGACTCGCGGACCGGGCCTGTTCCAGAGGAAGGGCGAACGAAGGCGCTTGGCATCTTCCGTGACGGCTGCGTTGCCCCGACTCGGCCAAGCCCGGACTCACACGGCCCCTTGGCCGGCATACCTACTACTGTGCTGCACCTGTTATCGATTGCCCGTTATCGACCCAGGGCTGTCTGCTGTCGTCGTCCGGGCCCCGCTCTTTGTCGGAGGTGTCTGTGCGGCCGCGTCCACACAAAGGGGTCCGGGATCTACACGTGTACGAGAAGGGAGGGATGTTCCAATGGAGTCGGGCTGCCGGGTTCGCTTCGCAATCATCGGCCCGTGATTGCATCGTAGCACATCATCCTGCTCAGGCATGGACGACGCGTGTTGGTATCTGAGTTCGCCCAAGGTGACGGGCGCGTTTTAATATCTGAGCTAATGCGAAGTACAGGAGAAGCTGGGCACGACTGTATGTACCTACCTACCTAGGTTAGGTACTTTGTACTGCGGGTGCGGGACAAGAAGCTGAGCTGCAGTTGGGGCCCAGGGTCGAGTACGGATATGTGGAGCCGCACCCGTGCAGGCCGCTTACTAAGTGTTACGTACTTATGCAGTATGGAGTTTTTTTTTAAGTGAAGGATCCCGGCCGTATGGGGATGTGGGGACTACCTGACAAGGGCCGCTGTATTTATCCGTCGTCCTATAGTACACCTACTACGGTACCGTACCTACCTACTGTGCGAAGTCGAAGGCATCGGAGTAGGGCATCCGACCGCACAACTTCGTGCATAACTATGTCCCTTGACATGATAGCGGTTCTTCCGCGCGAACCTTGGAAGCGCGGACTCCGGCCCTTTAGTGAGCATTCGAAGCCTCTACCGAGTGTGACACAGCCCCTGGCGAGATGCATGCGTCGTGACCCCTCCCGAAAAGGCACAGCAGGCATCGTGAGCCTTATGCCATCCATGCCTAAGGCTCCACGCCTAAGGCTCCATGCCTAAGGCTCCACCCCCCCGAGGGATCCGCGGAACCGATCTCTCTGATGATCAAAAAACCCAAAGACCAGCTCAGCTGCCTCGCAAGCAGAGAGATGTCAGATTTCAGATTTGGAGCAGAGAGTCTTATCGATCAAACAGAACCAGCCTGATCGTCTCAGAGCTCGCCCTTTCCGCGGGTCGAGTGGGTCGGTCGAGAATTTCATCACGGAGTTGCGTTCATGTTCCGTGGCTAGCCCCAGCCCGCAACGCATAGCATGTTGGCAATTTACTTTTTGATGAGCCCTACCAGACTGCTGGGAAACAGCCACATGGCAAGGTGCAGCACGGGCCTGGCGTTGGTAGGGAAGCACAACGTGGAAGAATTCCTTCTGCGGACTCCCGTCGAAGTGGCGTGCAGCTTTCTTTCCGACCTGCCGAGCGAGATCAGGACCTCTCTGACGCTGGCCTTCTGCAAAAGTGCAGGCTCTGTACTGTGGTAGCACAACAGTAACCTCTCATCATGCTTCGAGTCTCATGCATGGATCTTGTATGTACTTCGTACTGGGGGAAGCAATGAAGCAAGCACACCGCCCAACAGAAATAAGCGATGCAGGAATATGGCACAGTCGTAGGGCTCACGCTGCAGTACATTGTACATAGGCACACTGCATGCATTGCATAAGGGGATTATCCGACAGAGTCTGTTCTGTGCTCACCGAATTCCTTTGCAGAATCATCAGATGACCGGCATAACACAAAATCCCCGGCGAATGTGGTGCTTTCGGGATCAATAGAAGCCTATTAGTCCCCTTCGTCTGGTCGTCATCTCGCTTGTCCCATGTTGGTTGTGGCAGGGTTTGATCGTTCCTCGAATGCGGGAGGGTGGAAGTGTCATCTTCTCCTCGACAGATGTGACAATGTTGAGACGAGATGACAATCCCAGCCCCCCCACGAAAAACACTCCTGGCCCAGGGAGGCCCAAATACAACGTAGCATGGTCCCGTCGGTTATCGTCGCCGAGCAAGTTCCTGGGGTACAGGTGTCGTGTTGTTGGAGATGCTGCATAGTCGATACCATCTTCCAAGCACGATGCTCCCGATATCCGACACCACCATGCATAACAGGTAGCCACAGAACCATTCTTCTGCGCCTCGAGTCCCAAGAGATGGCCTAATCCCGCTTGTGTCTAGAGCTGAACCCCTGCATTGCCCTAGGCGTCTTCAGATGCGTATATGGTGCAGGGCAATGATCGACGAAACATTGGCTGATGTGTGCGACCCAACAACAAAAACGCACAGATGCAGTGGAGCGCAGAGGTGTGAAATCTCGAACTATCGAGTGGAATTCGCTTGTCCGGAAAGAAATACAGGAAAATTCATTGGGAGATCGTGCGTCAAGGCTAGAACTTGATGAGAAGCACACCTGGTTTCATCCGTGACATTGCAGTATCATCGTAACCCATTTGATATTGTCGAAACAACGCAGGGGAACAGAGGACAAGACGGCAGGGGAAGGCGGCGACACACTCATGCCCTATCGTCCCGACAGCTTGGGATCTGTGATGCCACTATCCAGACCATTAGTGCTGCGCGTCTCGATCTTCGGCTCATAAACGTGACCTGAGAAGGATGGCGAACCCTGTGGGAGAGGAAGCAGTTCAAAGAAATTCCGATAGCCAGCTTGTCTTCCCCTTCCCCCCAACCCGCAAGGGACCGTGTTGAAGGGGACCATGGTTCGAAGAACAAAATTCGTGCCGATTCGGCTATCCAAAACGCTCCGTTCCCAGTCCCTACGTCGCTCTCGGAAGATCTAGCCGGAGGGGGCTAGATTGCCCGGAGAAGCGGCGCGGTGGAGGACCCTGTCGACCCACATTGACAGAATCCACGTCCTCGGCGTCCGGGTCGGCGATGAGGCTGTTGCGGCGCGGCGTCCGGGAGGAGAAGATACAATGTACATGTTGTCTTTATAAAGAATCACCAGGAGAGGCTCGAGGTGTGGAGAATCTTTCCCAGCGGGTCCAAAGGGCTCGGTGGATGGTCTCGACTCTGCTCTCTGACCCTTATTAATATTGTGATGGACGTTCGGTGCGGCTCTGGACGGCGACTGGGCCCGTTTCGAGGAAAGCTCAATGACTCGGCAGGCTCGGATCTCTTCCCGTTGACAGTTGAGTTGACAGGCAGGGTGGCAGGGTAGGGGCTCGCTGGGATTGTCTGTGCGCTCCTTACCTTCCCCCAATGCCTGCCCATACCCACGCGCCATGTCACGCCAGCTATTGCCGTACGCGAGCTTCGGGCTTCCAACATCGAGTGCACCATCCCGTCGCGTCCTACCGCCATTTGGACTTTGGCATTCCCGAGCGCGAGCATTGACGACCCTCACTGACGAGGCGCGGTACCGAAGTGAACATCTGCACCTTGTTTCATATACCCGGCTGTGACCCCCCCCCGCCGCCCCTCTTGACGTGTTGAAGGAAAAGGTTACTACCCAACTACTACTGTGATATACTTCTTCATCGCCAACAAACCCAAATACCCCTGCCAAGAGGCGCGGCTGAAAGACACGGGTGAGCATAGAGCACTGTAGTTTAGTCGCCCGTGTTTGATCTCCCTCGATGCTTAGGACAGTACCCAGTATGTATGGCAGTGCATCACGAGGTGAGAAGAGGGCGAGCTATATTCCGTCCCATGTCTTCGCAGGCTCGGCTTGGTGTACGGGAAGCGAAACAGACATAGGTTGCATGAGCGTTACTGTCCTAGTTGCTGTGTGTCTCAGCTGCACACCATCGCGACCCAAGACTATTGCGTAATGACGCGGCTGGTACACTAATATACCTAAGTCTGGGGTCCGAACGACCGACACTTCGAGTCTGCTTGCGCGCACGCATTGGTCAGCCGTACGCAGACGATAGGTTTGTTGAGCGCGTGACTTGCTGCGCAGGTGGTGAACTAAGAGCACAGTGGAGCAGGGAGCGCCAATCTGGACGTTTCCTGGAATGGGTCTTTATGCGCGGTGGTGCACGTACTAGTATGACGACAAGCGCGCAGCCGCATCCATCTCTCTGTCCAGTATCGTCACGTCCAGACGGCACAAAAACTAGGGAGCGGGCTGCATGTGTCTATCGAGTTTCCCCTTTTGGATATTCATGGTTACCCGTCTGCTGTTTGGATCCGCCGCCACGCAGACAACTGCATCCCTGATTCTTGAGCCAGCGCTGGTTGCATGTTGCTGCTTCGTGATCCCTCACGGGAGCCATCATCGTCAGCGTCGTCCTTATTTGCGGCAGCCGCTTTGGATGCGACGTGAAACGGGCATAGCTGACCGACGATATGCCCGGCAGTCTGTGTGGCGGGAGGACCCAGTACCCTGACTCTAGTCCCGAGGCCGTGGATCACCGTTTGTCACCTAGAGACGTCCCGGAAGGTGGTCAGACTGACAGGTCTATTTCCCGACGTAAGGATCCTCCCGCCTCGTAGAGTCTGTCATGGCCCCCAAGGATGATGAAAGTTTGGTGGTCTTGCCTAGAAAGTATCCCACGTTCACTTAACCCAGGAATGGCCTGCGTCTATCTCGCAATTGCCGCGCGGGCGAGGTTTGGCGTGGGATAAGAAGGTGGTCCGTGGATGACTCGAAGGATTCACCGCCGGCCCCCACGTGAGGGATCTCTGGCGCAACGCAGGGCCACCGCCGCAGAAGACGGTAAGCGATGGATGAGAGTGATCAAGGCGATTCGCGAGAGTACGGTGGACAGGAGGCGGATGTAAGAACAGATCGTGATCAAGTGTCACTCTGGCCTGCAAATACGAAGAGGGCCGGGGGGCACTGCGCAGAGGTACCTCGTAGGCCCGATTCGGTGACCGTGTGGGCCGTAGTGTAAGTCTTGGTGTCGGCGAGTTCGAGCCCGTCAGGACAGACAAGGCTGCAGAACGTGGCAAATGTTGAAGCAGATCCGAGACTGGAGACCTGATCTCTGACAGGCAGCATGGGCGCTTGCTCACCTTTGTTCCGGTACCAACATCGGACACACACCTGCTGGATCAGCATGTGCAGGTCGTGGATCGGGTCTCTGAGATTTGGCAGTCTGAAGCAAGAATCATCGCTGTCACGGCCCGAAGCTCAATGCAGGAGCATGCGAGGGAACGTCACTGGGCTGTTGTGTGGGTGTACAGACGGTGATAATCTTCGGGCACGCAGCGGGCTAATGAATCACCTCGATGGCGGATGATGATCCTTCCACTCCTGGCCGCCTTCTGTGGGAGGTCGTGTATCCGATGATATGCATCTGCCGATGAACATCCGTAGAGCACAGGCATTCTAGAACCGAAATTGTGTAAACGCTGACTGCGTGACGGCAGCGCACCAACGAACTCTCGATATCACATCACACATGACTGGTACAGCGGTGTCATAGGCCAGAGAAGAGATTTGAAGCCGCCCAGACGCGGTGAGCTAGATATCCGTCTGGGGACACTTCGATTGATGGACCCTGAATGACGATTGTCCTCATCGCATTGGCAGACCAGGGGCTTCAGTCGACAAGAACTGTTGAGATAGCGTATGACAGACTAACTCTCAGCCCCTCCTCTCCAGAGGATTGATGCTTGAGGTGGCACCCAAATCTGGCGACCTCGGTGAGGACAATGGAGATCTGTGAGATCATCACCGATGAGGTTTGAGAGTCAGTACAACGCGCGCCATGCGCGAGCAATGCTGGGTGCGGTTCTCAGCCCTACCTCTCGGAAGTGCCTCAAGACGGGGATGATGCTCAAGAGCTAGAACAAGTCACCAGAATCGTCACAGGCGCGACCATACTGGAAGATACTGGAAGTGCCCGCGGGAAGAAAGGTTGACAGATTTCGATTTGAATTGGGTCTGATGCAGTGGAGATCACCTGTTTCAGTGGCTGAGTGGCCCCTAGAGAAGGATTTAAATTAGCCAATCAGAAGCCAGAGATGCCGTTCTCGATGCTGACAGGTCGACAGGTTGCTAGGCGGAAACGATCCCTGAAGCTGCTAATTCTCAGCCAGGAGGCTCCGAGGGTTTGTAGAAGCCAATTACACCAGCCTGCGGTTGGTTCAAGGGAGTGAGGCTGAATCTGGCTGTCTCTGTCTGATACGAAAGGCTGGTACCCGTAGCTTGAAGACGTGCAGTCAGGGCGATTGGACAGGACCGCGGTGCTTGGAGCTGGAGATATGCAGAATATGGCCAAGACAGGGCTTCGAGGCGGTGGACTCGCCTTCCGCCGACCTGGTCTTGGGAGTTGAAATTAGGCTACAATGGATCAACTAATGGCATGGGTACCGTCATATTCGTCTTCGACACATATATTGTCTCCCACGTGGCATGGGGGTGACGCCAAGCAATCGACTTTGAATTCCAGAATCTTGGGGGATAGTTCTGACGGCCTCGTCGCCGCGCAGGAGCATATTCTGCATGCCGAGTGCCAACTAGGAATACGCATTACAGCTGCTGTTCCTGGTTCGGACTGATCGCCAGCGTGGAAACAGTCAAGTCAGCCTCGAGAAAGGCCAGTAGAAGAGCAGGATCAGCGTGGAGATGCTTCTAGGGAGGTTAACAGGCTGATGAGTGATGCTGAGTAGTGTCAACTTCCTAGCTTGTATCTGCGGAGAACCGAGGCACTGGAGGCACTGGAGGCACTGGAGGCATTGGAGGCGTTGGAGGCATTGGAGGCATTGGCCTAGTTGCTGGGCGTTGATCATGAGGCCGGACTTTTCATGTGACCATGGCCGGAGCTGCTATGCAGCAGTATTGACAAGTTGTGTCATTGGTGTTGGTGAAACCCCGGATTTTCCCCACCACATAGTCATGGGAAATTCGGGCTAGACGAAAAGGAGGTCGGGCGATGCAACGTTCTCCATGTTATGGTTAAGCGGCATAGTGCACCACCGTCCAACACCGAACTCGATGGTTAACGCTGATGAAGCGGCTCAGAGGTCGAGAGAGTTGGTCTCTGCAGCCAGGCGAGAGCACTCGAGGTCTCCCGATCCAGGTTGGCACGGACGGTGCGGATGTCGTTGTCGGTGCTGATGGCTGACAGTGGCGGAGTTGATAGCTCCACGTGAAGCATGACGGGAGTGGCCGTGGCAGCGTAAAGGAATTATGAGGGCGGCCCCCAAATCAAATCCTTCGGTTCCTCCTCAGCTCGGGGGATTTTCTTGGTCACCCTCCCTCCCTTTCCATGATTTGTCCATGATTTGTCCATGATTTGCATTTCACAGCTGTCACAAATGGAGCATAAACTCAGGAGTCGGTGGCATCCTTGGAACACGACATCCCACAAGAACTGCCCATTCCAAGCATACCAACCGCGAGTGACCTCGCTTCTCTATCTTGTCACTTGGGGACTCTGCCGCCATTCCCAACCTACCGCCTACGTGAGTGATGTTGCGAACAGAGACCAGGATCAAGGGATCGACATAGTTTCTGGTGACGGCCTTCCTCTTCAGTCGATGGCAGGAGAACCCCGGCAGCCCGGCAGCCCGGCAGCCCGGTGGTGTGCTTGACGCTTCATTATCCTTGCAGCTGGCCAGGATGTGCATGACGTCTCCACAAAATCTTTGCATCTCTGCCGACTACGGTGGTATGGCACTGCGGCACAGGTGTGCAATCCCATCTTCATTCACAGCCTCCGTTTATGACCTCTCACCTCTCCTGCCGCCTGGTTGGCCCAACGGTCTACTGCTCGGGCCAGACGCTATTGCTTTGTTGGACTAATGCGGAAATGCAATAGACCACGCAATATCCCGTCCCGTGTTCTGGTGCAGTAGTGTCCTGCTTCTTGGACAACTTGGGACACTAATCTCGACCTGCCCGGCGCCAACAACTATCATTTGCCCTTGATCGGGCGTCTGTTGGCCGCCAAGAGGAGCGAGCTGCAATTCCCATCAGGTGGAGATCTCTTCTCTCAACGGCCCCAAGCCTAACAAGTAATAGCCCTTGCCCTTCTCGTCGGACCGCACAGGGGGGTACACAGTAGCTGGGACAAGACTCCCCCACCAAGACCCCTCCCCTGCTGCCCGTCGATTGCCCTCTCATTTACTCTGGTACTATGGCACGGTACAGTATTTTCGGTACAGTATTTTCTGTACAGGTACGGCACCCAAGTTCCTCTCCCACCCCGCCTGCCCGCCACCCTCACACGGCCCCGCTGGGGGCAACGCTGCAGCGAGGCACAGGCAACCCTTGTCCGACCTCTGCTTGTCCTAGGTCTCCGAGTCTTGGGAAAAGGTCGCCATCCCGGTCGCTAGCCATCCATGTCCCCATGCCCCATCTCACCTCATCGCTCGTGGGAAATATCTATTACACTACTGCCCTACCCATCCCGTTCCTCCACACCCGGCTCCTACAACGGATTCATGCTTCTGTTTCCCAATTCGTACCCTCTGATGGCTCGTCTGGCCACTCTCCTTGTTTGATATCTGCTTCAAAGTCCAGCAATTCTACGGTTCGGTGTGCGCGGCCAGAGTCCAGCCATGCTTCACTCATAGCCTCCTTTCTTCGTCTGGCTATTTCTGACTCGCCCATCACCGACGGGTGGCACCAATATACTTACTTGTTCGTGGCATAACGACTCCCCTTTGTCCTCGTTTTCTTCGATCCTGGGCAGCAAACCACTCGAGCTCGCATCCTTTCGAAAGTCAGCACACTTGTGGACGAGCACTATGTAAATAGTCAACAGCCTTCGAACCAACCGTTGTTGTTTTTCCAGGCCATGAGAGCATCACTACAGCATCTCGAGATCCAGCTACTTTTTGGTAGTACTTCAACGACCGCGGCCTTCAACTAGCCTTTGAGATCATCGCATCATCCCACGGTCCCCTAAATCAGGTTTTGTGTGACCACACTTGTACAGCCTACACGTTTCCTGGGGGAGAACTCGGGACGACGATTACACAAGATCATCTGCGGCCAGAGATCAAGCCGGACATATTCTTCCTTGGAGCGTGAACTCAATTAATTCCGAATTCAAAATGGCCTGCCCCTCTCCTTTTCTCGACCAGTCGCTGTTTCCAGCAACTGGCGGATGTAGGTCACCCCCTGGTTTGCTTTTGTGTGAATATTCCTCGTTACTGACTCCATCCCAGTCCTCGATGGCCGCATATGTGAAGCCGTTGGAAATGCGACTTGCTGCTTGCCCTGTCCCATGACCGACTGGACCTACTCCAACACCTTCAACACAGTGGGCCTCGCAGCGGAATGGGTGTCAGTGATTAGCACGATATGCTGTCTGTTCTTGCTCACATCCTGGACAATTCTTCCTATCGACAAGACGCACCGCCACTACCTCAGCATCTGCTTGACGATCGCTGTGGTCTTTATGAATTTGGGTTTCATCATTCCCCTGGCAGGACGTCCGGACCAGTGTTACAATAGCATCACGCCAAACGACATGCATACAAACTCCACATGCGCCGCTTCGGGTACTTTTCTCCTCCTTGGGGGGTGGGCGGCTGTATTATGGGTATTCCTGCGGTCACTGTCCCTTCACCTCCAGATTTGCTGGCAGGTCGTCGTGGGCAGAAACTTCTTGTGGTTTTCACAGGCGGTGGGCTGGGGCATTCCTGTGATCGGTATCATCTTGGCTCTGACGCTGAGTGGTGTCTCGTTCCGCTTCGGAAACACCTGCCATATCAACCATCACAACAGTCTCGCGGACCTGTGGATTCCGTTGCTCGTCTTTGCAGGTCTCACGATTATCATCCAGTTTGCAACCTTTGGCTACTGCATCAAGGTGTATCTGGCATCCCTCGCTGATAACAACGCCACGACGGAGAACTCGGCCGGCCTGCCATCCTACACCAACAGTATCCGCACCATGACCCCTCGACAAGCATATCGCCGAATCCGCCGAGTTATCCAGCTTCAGTGGCGTGGAATTGCCATTGTGCTGATCATCATCGCCGATGTCATCTTCTTCGCCATCGTGTTTGTGTTCCAGGACAACACCGTCCAGACCATCAAGTCCGATCCCACGGTTGCCATGGATTGGATCCAATGTCTCGTGCTTAGCCAGGGAGACAAGGACGCATGTCTGGGCAAGGCCAGCAGCTTCGTGGTGGATATTGCCACCATCGGAGCGGTTCTGATCCTCTTGGCGGTACGTTCCAGCCCCGACTCTTGAATTTTCCTCCCAGATGAGACTTGCGCAGCGAAACTGACTGGCCAACCAGATGAACGGCCTCTGGCTCCTGATACTCCTCGGACGGTGGTCGATGGTGACTGGGTGGATTGAATTGGTGACGCGCAAGCCGGTGGCCAAGCGTGAGTTCGTGTCGGTCGACGCCCTCGGTGGGCCGTACGACCTCAAGATGAATACAGATCCACGTTCGTACGAGATGCTCTCACGGGACAAGGACGAATTGGTAACACCGGACATGTATACAGTGCGCGAGGGCCCCATCTACCCGCCCCTCCGATCGTACCTCGCCAACACGCCCACGCCCGAAGTCATGGACAGCCCCGACGTGGTCAACAGCAGCGGACGACGGACCCCCGACTACTTTGGCGGCACGGCGCGGTACCAGGCACCCACGCGGTCTTTCTCGAGTCCACGGCCACCGACGAGGGACGGCCAGGCGTCGCAGGCTGGCAGCTGGGAAGCGCCCAGTTCGAACCCTGCGAGGCCCTACTCGCCACCGGGCACACACCACTATCGGCAGAACAGCTACGGCGGTCAGCAGGAGAGAATGAATCCTCTTCAGATGAACAGGATATGAGACGAGAAAAAGGAGATGGATCGACACTGTATCCATGTGGCTCGCAAAGAACCACATACACCACATCATTATCCTGCTTACCTAGCGCGGTGTCCACGGTGTTATCTGCGTAACGGAATGAATATTTCCTTTCTTTATACCCCGACGGCGCATACCTCTCTTTTTCAAATGGACATGTTTCAGAGGCCGGACACAACATCATTCGCTACCAAGTTGGGCGGATTGGACTGAGCGCATGCACAGAAACAGCAACGAGTGGCTTGGGATCCCAAGGACGGCGACTCGCGGACTTGACAAGATTACGCCCCGAAATTCCCGAAAGGGAAGAAGAAGAGAAGAAGGAAAGAAAAAAAGACCGGGGAGGGGGCGTTACCGGCCCGTGGTGTTGAATGCCGTCAGCTGCGGTCAGTACTAAAAGATGCGGAGTCCGGGAGCGCATGCAGGAGAGCAGCGAGCGGGCTTATGCCTGCAGCTGCGGTGCGACCGAGAGCGGTCGAAGACGACGGGGACCATGGACTCTGTGGCGGAAAAAGCTTGGGCGCCGAAAAAGATTGCATGGTGCAGAAGGATGGTGCACAAGGAAGAGGAAGAAAGAAGAAAGAAGAAAGAAGAACAAAAGAGTCCAGCTGACGAGGATCCATCGAAGCGCTCCGAAGATTCCGGATGAGAAGACCTCGGGCGGTCGGGCTCGGCGATGGCGCGATGCGATCCGAAAACGCCACCGAGAGAATTGGGAGAGGGAAGAATGTGCAAATGAGCAGTTAGGATACCCCAACATTGGCGTTTGTATATATTTATTTTTGAGGAGTAGATATTGGATTTGTTGCACGTGTGATAATTCAGACGGGAGCGCGGCTCGGTTTTATGGCCTTGGCCTTGGACAATTTCAACGGTTATCAAACTATCTGGGTTCTTGCTGCTGCTATCTAACTTGCACTACTATGTATGTGAAATATTGCTGCAACCCTTGCGTACTTTTGTGTGTCCTTTCCCCCATCTTCCTGCCTTCCCAACTCCTTACACACACATATATATATATATATGTATATATACAAATATATCATGTGAAGATACAAACATCGAAAAGCAAAGCATGATGTGGTAGGTATGCCGTCCTGCCGTCTTCAAGTTGGAGACTGGCGGCTGGCAAGGCGGTGGGGGGGTCTCGTGTGTGGGAGGAGGACCCCTGCTCGGCATTCGCCAGACGGTGCAAGACCATTGGTGGGTGCATGAACAACAGGACCCCCGGGCAGGTGCTCGCTGGGACCTCGGGTTGTTCCCCAGCAGCAACATGACCTAACTATTGCGCTTTTCTCTCTCGTTTGTTTTCTACACCTGGTACCCTCGTTCACAAACCCTTGCGTCTGCAGAGGGAGGGGCAGAGTCTTGTGCGTGATTGCTTCCTGACCTGTCGTTCTGCTTTCAAATCCCCAGCATCGTGCTTCCGGCTCATCCGCGACACGGCGACACGGCGACACGGCGACACGGCGACAATTGCTTGTATTGCGTCAGCGGTCCTTCTTGATCATATAAGCATACCTATCCCCATCCCGATACCGATACCATCCCGATACCGATACCGTCCCGATACCGATACCGATTCACACGAGACAGTATAGAGACTCATTGTCGACCTCGCATTCGCAACTACCCCGTACGTCGAGCCCGAATATGGCAGCTGCCGGCACACACTGAACAGAGCGCCGCTTCAGCCGATAGCACTACGTCACCCACTGGCGCATCCATCCACTCGAGAACTCGAAACGCGAAACTCGAAACTGCCCGACCTTCGACCGTCACTCCCGATGAAGACGCGAAGCAGAAGACCCCACAACCCCTTCTCTCCCTCCCGTCGAGCCATGTTCCTCTACCTCGCCCTCCTCATCATCTTCGGCCTCCTCAGCTACCTCTGGCGCGGCGAGACCTGGCTCTCCGACCCGTGGGTCCCGGACCCAGGTGCCCGTCTCTTCGCCCAGCGCCCGCTGCCCCCACCGCCCGCCGGGTGCAGCATCGACGCCTACTCCCTCCCGCTACGCACGCGCGGCCGCGATGTCGTCGACACGAACGGCAGGCGCTTCAAGCTGTCCAGCATCAACTGGTACGGCGCGTCCGACGAGCTGTTCGTCCCCGGCGGCCTGGACGTGCAGCACCGCAGCGTCATCGCGAAGACGATCCGCCGCCTGGGCTTCAACAGCGTGCGCCTGCCGTATGCCGACGAGCTCGTCATCAAGAACCCGCACATCCTCCCGCACCTCCTGACCGCCAACCCGGACCTGATGGGCCTGCGCGCCCTGGACGTGTTCGAGGCGTGCGTACAAGCTCTCACAGACGAAGGGATCGCAGTCATCATCAACAACCACATCACCCACGCCACATGGTGCTGCGGCGCCGACCCGTGTGACGCAGGCTGGGCGAACGACCACCTCGGCCCCTTGTGCAGGATCACCCAGACCGAGGAGGAGTGGATCCAGCATTGGGAGGCCGTGATGGCGCGCTTCGTCGACAACCCGCGTGTCATCGGCGCAGACCTGCGCAACGAGGTCCGCGGCATCTGGGGCACCATGACGTGGGACCGTTGGGCGACGGCCGCCGAGGCCGCGGGGAACAGGCTGCTGAGAATCAATCCGGACTGGCTGATCATCGTCGGCGGGACGGAGTCGGGCAACGATCTCTCGGGCGCGCGGGGCCGGCCCGTCGTGCTCGACGTGCCCGAGCGGCTCGTCTACAGCGCGCACGTGTACGCGTGGTCCGGGTGGGGGTCGATGGAAGGGCGCTTCTCGACACGCCCCTACCCATCTTTTGTGCGTGCCATGCGCCAGAATTGGGCGTACCTGATCGAGGACGACGTAGCGCCCGTGTGGATCGGGGAGTTCGGGGCCCCGCAGAACCCCGGGTCGGGCGATGCGAACTACTGGGAGAATCTAGTGCGATACCTGAAGGCGATTGACGCGGACTTTGGCTATTGGGCAATCAACCCGCGCAAGCCCAAGAACAACGCGAAGGAGATTTACTCGTTGGTCGAGGACGATTGGGTCACGCCGGTGCTGGATTATCGGATGCGCGATATGAGCGAGCTTATGCGGGCGTAGTGTGCCGCTGAGCCGCTGGGATATCGCGATGCTGTTGTGGGAGGGAGGAGGTGGGCACAGTGGAGGTCGAGTGGGATGGGAAGGATGGGATGGGCAGAGGCAGAGGCAGAGGCAGAGGTAGGGGCAGGGGCAGGATGATGAGGACGGATACGTATACTGTACGATCCTCTTGGACGGACGATTGCGTCGGCAACTGGGGGGGGGGGGCGAGGACTGAGCGGTCGGCTCTAGAGCAGCCTTGGAGTGCAGCAGGGCACATTTGCGCACTACCTCTACCACAGATTGGGAATACGGTTGCTACGGCTTATATGATGATGTGGATTGATGTGGATGGGACATGGCTTTGCATTGGCGTTTTGGGCGCTCTTATTCACCTTGTTGCTTTTTTCATCAGCAGAGAAAGATGGGATGGGACCATAGAGCAGAGAGGAAATACCCCTATGATTAGCCAGTCATTCAATATGGAATCAGGCAGAAAAGATGCATCTCTCTCCGCAGGCTTCACCTAGCGAATACACTGTAGACTATGGTGGAGTTGAGTGTTGGATTCACAATGTTCTTGTTCTTGGAAATACCCACGCACAATACCTAGGTACTTACATTGTGCCCTCCAGCGCTGTGACATGCCAAGTTGGGGGAAGATGTCTCCAACACCAGCCCCTCCGTCCGGGGCATGGGTCAGGCAGAGGGGTGGGGTTGGGGCGTCCTTGCTCCAAGGAGCCAAGGAGCAACCACCACCACACCACCAACCTTAGCAAGCTGGCAAGCAACCGTAAGCACCTTACACGTCGTGCCCCACCAAACAAACATGATCTCACTGCAACACCAACTCATACCCTGGCTCAACATCTTCACGGGGCTCTTCATAACACAACCACAGCATTCATTCCTTCTCTGCACACTCCACCTCTTGTGAAGATCCCATGTCCTTCTGACGTATCATGTGGGCACTCGACAGTGCAAACCGCAGGTGCAGCCCATAGTGTGAGACTCCGCCGTGCAGAGCTCCTCCTCCTACTCTTCCTCCTCCTCCTCCTCCACACTCACTAACACGCACAACAGCAACTAGCACTTAGTTAGCCCTAACTATCTTGCTGTTACTCACACTCCCACTTCCCGTCACGTCCACAACTTTTTGCAAGTCAAGTAGTATCTCTCTCGCTGGGGCTGTTCCCAACGAAACCATTGTATCCTCTCCCAACATCATCCCCAACCCACCATCAGGAATGCTTCGCCCGCCAGACCTCACAACCACCACAAGGAAGAAGACAAGATGAGTATTCCACCCCATGACGGCGACGACATGAGTCTTCACTCCAACGAAGCAGACGAGATGGACCTTCCACCCGATGTAGACGGCGAGCCCATGACCAGTGTCAACCTCGACTACAAAGCCAAGACGGGTCCAGACAAGCCCGACACCTCTAGAAGAGGCTATTCGCCTCCGTATACCATACGGTTCATAGGTTCCCAGCGGGACCGCTTTGGGGTGGCCTACAGAGACGATATTCGCAGCATGCTCAATAATAGCAACGATCATGATCCGTACCCTGAGGGCTTTACCGGCGAGTGGTAAGTTGTTCCCACGGGCACAACGGCCCCCCTGGAGAACCAGTCTCGAGATTCATCACCAGAAACGGTCTGACTGACCACCTCGACAGGGAGGACTTCCCCCGTGTCGCAAGGTTGCGAATGAACCTCACCGCCCTCTCGCAGCATTACGACCTCTACTTTGTCGCATACAGAGGTTATATACATGTCCACCGGCCCAACCGCAACGCCAAATCGACCATCCAAGGGTCCCCCCTCGTGATCCTCGACCCTGAGCTGTCCAAGACCCCGATGTCCCAGTTCGCACTGGGACATGTTAACGTGGCCTGTCCCCACGGAGTGAACCATATGGTCATCGGCGACCTGGGCGAGAAGGAGATCCTGTTGATTGCCAGGGACAACGGTGATGTCGTGGCTTGGTACACGCACACCATCGCACGATGTGTCGAGGCCAGGATAGCATGGGAGCTGCATCCACA
Organism: Juglanconis oblonga; assembly: GCA_003012965.1. Lineage (NCBI taxonomy): Eukaryota > Fungi > Ascomycota > Sordariomycetes > Diaporthales > Juglanconidaceae > Juglanconis > Juglanconis oblonga. The sequence continues at coordinate 10,039 of MUZH01004372.1, read as the reverse complement.
CGCCGGGGTGCGGGAGAACCAGGCCATGAGGCCACCGTCCCCGAGACACTTCTTCGCGAACAACGTGGGCTTGTCGGCATGGGGCCTCGCGATACACGCAAAGTCACGGCTCATTGCGGTCTCCTCCAACACTCTGGAGGTGACCGTCTTCGCATTCGCGCTGGATGGCGATGACGCTGATGCCCAGTTCGAGGACATGCCGGCGGGCCCGAGTGTTCTTCTACAGCCCTTGTTCAAGGAATGGGAGCACAGCAGAACAAAACTGGAGGAGACATTCCGCACGCGGCAGCGGACCTGGAGGATCATCATCGCATTTGGACGCGAGGCGGATAACCTGCCGTCTGTAGCCTTCTGCGAGGACTCGAACGGCTATGCGGATCGGATCGCCGCCATCGACATAAAGGGTTGTCTCTGGATTGCTGATATTTGGAAGATTGGCAGTCGACCTGTCAGAATCCTCGCGCACAACGTGCAATATCCCAATGGGCGACCCTTCCACACCTTCACAGGTTGGGCCATGTTCCCAGTCACCGATGCTCAGCTGCTCCCAACCCAGACCGTCCGCGCCGCGATAGGTCTTCGCCCGAGCCGTGGCGTCCACCGGGGTCCATCAGTTCGGGGGGCATGGGTTGACATATCGAAGTCTATGGCCCAGGTGAAGGACGACGCTGCACATGAAGTACACGCCTTCCGCATGAGATCTTTCTATCCAACGGACAACAGTAGTCCAAACGACGGCCCCGTCGACGCCGCCTGGGCGAACCAGACCACCCAATCACACCCACCAGGGACGATCGGGGATATGGCGTTGCTCCACAGAAACTTCGAGAAAGGTTTTGACGACAAGAACGGTGATCTTCTGACCATGTCGATTGTACCTGCGACCGGCGAGCACCACCCTGAGCTCACCGACGCGCGCAAGCACTTCAACTTCTCCAGGGCCTCTAAGGAGCGCATGGCCGACCTCCCGCGCGCGTGGACGCTGCCCGAGTTCCGCAAAGACAAGAACAACGAGCACCTCGTGCGTGGGATCAGCTTCCTCCGCGCCAACTGCCAGGATGTCGAGATGTTATCTCTCGAAGAGGACGGCTGGGGCGTCGCGTGCCACTACGTCCTCGACACCCTCATGCCCGACCGCAGCCTCGTTCCCAATCCCATGGTCCAACTCCCGTGGGACCTCGTCGGCGTGGGCAAGCGCGTCTCGATGCTCCTCACCGTTCCCGAACTGAGTCTTGTTGTCTTGGGGTCTATGAACGGTAGAGTCGCTTTGCTCACTCTTACCAAGCCCCCCCAGGGCAAAAAGGTCCCCCGGAGGGCATTCCGCGTGGATGCAGTCTTGCCGTTCGAGAGCGAAGACCGTCAGCGGCCGTACGTCTGCCTGCTTGGCATTGCGGTGTCTCCCATCCCCGAGACACAAGGACGAGGTCTGCGGCTGCGAAGAGGGCGCTCCGCGGCGTACGGCGGCCGACGAGAGGCGGCGGAAATGGAGCCGGAGGACGCGCCCAGGAAGTGGCGGCTGATCCTCAACTACCAGGACCACACGATATTGCAGTACGAGATTGCGCGAAAGGGCGCTGGGGACGAAGGCCGAACAGCGTGGGAGGCGAGGGCGCTCCGCAAGCAGGAGCTGGAGAGCTTGCCCCTGCACGACGACGGGGTAGCTGGTCTGGATGAGGAAGGTGAGGATGATTGGCCTTTCCCTGACTACAACGAGAGCGACGACGACCTTTAGATAAGGATGGCGTTACTGGTGCTGTCCGTGCTACCAATTGTGGATGATGAATGAAGCTCTGAAGGCGACGGAGATAAGGGCTCAGGGATCGCATCGGGAGTGCAGCACTGGCTCCCCGGAACATGTGCCTGCAAACGGCGGCAGCGATGGTAGTGACGCTGAAGCGTGAAGAAACATTGGCACTAGGTAGGCGTTAGGGAGCCAACAAAGTGAGTGATAAAACTACCTGTATTATAGGATAAACAAGCGCTTTACGGGGGTGTTCGAATAGAAGAGAATCTCATCAACGTCCGAGTGGGAGTGGGAAGGGGGCCGGGGCGAGACCATCTCAGCACTGGGATTCGGAGAGGTGTTCCCGTGAATTTGTTACGAGGAGGACCAGAGGCATGAGTACTCGGGCATTGGAAGCAACCTGCTGAAGCAGAAGGACGCGGCGCCTGTTCGAGGAGAAAAACCTTGTCTCGAAAAGCATCCGGGCAAGTAGGTACCTACCATGAGACCAACGACCATCAGACAAAGAAGACGACTGAAAGCATTCTACTAGACACCTGCTTCTTTGCGGATGATGGAGACATGGAGCACTTCTTCCGAGGATTCTCTGTACCTTTACAAGTTCATCAAGCTGCTCGGCTTCCCTAAAGGTTTCCCTGACCCCATCCTTATCTCGCCCCCTTTGCTGTCGACCTTGACCCGAAGCACGCTTTCTGACATGTACCGGGGGATCTAGTGTGTGGGACGGCGCTTTTGTACCGAGAGGTGTCAATTCTTCTGGTAGAGATTGATAGTTTACCCCCCAAAGAAATGATTCAACTTCATCGTAAGCCACCCACCCACCCACCATTCCCCATCTTCAGGTCCATCCCCATATTTCTCCATCATATGCCGGGCCATAATGAGATTCACTCCCGCCGGCACAACAACAATCTTGAAAAGTAGGACCTTTTTCAATAGTGTGTCAGGTCAGGCGACACTCTGTGCATGTAATAGAACTTGCTGTCTCCAACAACCCCCCCCCCCCCCCAAAAAAAAAGAACTTCGTGAATGGAGTAAGAACAGGCCTGCACTCAAAGGACCCACATATTCGCCTACCATCTTGTTGTGTCTTGCATCTGGCACCAGGAGTCCGTCTGTTCAGAAACTGCATCTCTGGGAGTAATGTGACCCTCCCAGATGGCAGGCTTAGTGAAATGTGCATCGAGAAATAAAATTGTGATCATTGAAAGAAGAAGGAAAAAAATTAAAAATTAAAATAACAAACAACGCCAAGAGAACATACCTGGCTGTCAAGTCATCCCTTGCTCGTCTAGGCAGATTGTCTAGTCCAGCATTTGCACACACACCACAGGCATCTATCTATCTGCCTTAAATCATTTGTCTCGGCACAACCATCCGCTCATCTCTCAGCGCAGCTGCTTAGTCGCCCCCCCCCCTGTGGCTTCAGCCCCTGCCCAGCCTTGCTAGAGCTAGCTTACAGGAGTCGCTGAGTCGTCTTAGTCCTTGGCAGCCTTGCTTAGTCGTCAGCCCGAGCTTACTGGACGTCACCTCTGAGACACGGCTGGCGCCGGAAGGAAAGGAGTAGTAGAGGATCGGCACTGGGACATGACCACACCAGCCGGACCTCCAACCCCTGATCGAAGCCCACTACGCATGTCCCTCGATCAGGCATACCCGGCCCACGACAAGTTTGGATATAGGATTTGTTTTCGAGGGATCGAGTGGTTCTTCAAGCTTGCAAACCAAGTCTCAAGACTCGTAGCCACCCAGTACCGTTGCATACCTATACTTGCCACGATCATCAGTTTGGAGGCGGAGATCGAGAGACAAGAGGACGGCAACGCATTGAGTCCCTTTCCTCTCGTCGGACTCGGTCCACCTGGCCAAGATTCTTGGTAATGGCACGGTTACATGCGATAGTGAAGTGTTCCGGTCCCATCGTGTTACACACCACCGGAGTTGCGCTCCGGGTTCCGATCGACCTCTGGCTTCTCCAAACAATATTGTGTCTCGACGAGAGTCTCGACGAGTTTCGAGATGTTTGTTGTGCAATCACACGACTCTGGCCCGTCGTCTGCTGCACTGTGAGGCCCAACCACTCAACAGTTGCGTTGAGAGGTGGTGTGTCAGAGCAAAGACCACGAAACATGTCCTCAAAATGCCGCAATAGTCCTATACCGGTCTCGCGTAGGTCGCCGTGCAATCGGGCCGCCGCAGTAATTCAAGTGTAGCCGCAATTTCTCCCCCCCCCCCCCTTTTTGTTTTTACCAAGTGACGAGGCAATGAAAAGAGCACGGCGAATCCTTTCCATCACGTTTCCGGCTCGCGTACCCCTTGCGCTTGATTTTCCCATCGCGGCCAAGTCGCTTGAGATTCGACGTCGATCGGCTGGGTCTCGTATTCTGTGGGCTGTTCAGACGGGTTGTTAGCTGCTACTCGCGAAAAAAAAAAAAAAAAGAAAAAAAAACAGACCAGCCCAGTCAGGCTCGGACGGTGCTAGAGACCCACGAGAAGCCGTGGCCCGGGAGGGCAGCAGAGCACACGATAGTTGCCCCGCATCGTAGCACAAACAACGTCGTGTTCAGCTAGGGTTCGCCCGGCCTCAGCTTGAGGCCCAAAAGGGACCGCAGAGAGATCAGGAGACTCCGTGGTCTGATTCGGGATGACTTCAACATCCGTTATGAATGACGATTCTGGCAAGACGAAAGGAGCCGCCGGAGGCTGGACAAAAGAAAGGGGTGGCAAAGCTGGGCTGTCGTTGGATGAAATAGAAGAGGTATGTGGTCGCACCCAGAATAAGTAATCTAGGGTGGGTGGGTTGAAGCTGCTACGCGTCTCCCTCTTCAGTGGGTGGAGGTACGAAGACAACCATCGTGGCCGAACCTGTGTGAGCTGTTCACGACATACACAACTCGCCGTGTGGCGTGACAGGCAGCTCTTTGCAGTGGCTGTCGGATGCTAGCGGGGCGAGAAGATCATCCCTCCCAGTGTGTCTGCTGTCTGGTTGTACAGAGAACACCGGTCTGACAGGAACTGTGTCTTGGAAGGCTGCCACACGCAACACCGCAGCGGACAAGAACTCGCGCCTTCGTTCTTTCGTTGCCACTCAGGCGCACAACTTGGCTGCTAGCACACGACGACCCTTGCAAGATCTTGCGGCTTCATCATGGTCACCATCCGTGAAACAGGTGGGCGGATCCTCCACGCACTAGTCTCCCGCACCGGAACAGGGACAAGGACTAGCCTGGCCCGAACCTGGAGCATGCTCTTGGGTCCCGGAAGGGTCATCGTTGCGGTCGTCCCTGTTCGGTAGGGGCCGTCGTGGGAAGCGGTTTAGAGCGATGTTCGGCCCGTCCCCTGGCCCACGACGAGCCTTTACTCTATTTCGACTACATGTCTTCAGGTCCAAGATCGGCGAGGAAGACAACGGCGCCGACACCACCTCGCCGTCAAGTGCACCACCGTCTATACACGGTGTTCCCCAGCCTCGCCGACGTCTCATTCTCCTCTCCGCTCTGGCCTACTTCATGCGCGCCACACGAGTTGTTTTCCTCGCTTGACAAGCCGCAGCAAGTCAGCTCCTGAACACGGTCGTGGTGTGACCGACTGGCTTTGGTCCTCGTAGAACTTCGGGAGGCAGCATAACGGTCAATGCAGGTCGTCAACCGGACTTGGAAAGTTCCTCTCGTTCCACTACCTAGCCTCACGTTGCCTCTGCACGGCCAAGTACGGCAGTATTGGCAGGAGGTGATCGTCCCGGCCAGCTGAGAGGAAGGCCGCACCCCGGATTGCATTATGCTATCGACACGCCCCCTCCGATGCTAAGGCAGATTGACCCTTGTACATCCGGGTCTCTCGGCTCGTGCCGTTTCGTGGCTGCAGGCAGGCTCGGCATACCGCAGTACGTTTGCCATGATTCAAACTGCTAGTGGCCGTTCTCCACGACGGTCAAGGCTCGCAGTGTATCCCATTGGTGCTTTTGCTGGTTTCCGGCGAGCTGGTGTGGTCTACCGGTTTCGTCCAGGCCTCTCTTTGGGCAGCTGGCTATGTAGCCACTGTCCTCTTTCCCACGCGCACATCCAGAGGTATGCGATCTGCCGGACCGTTGGAACCTCTGCACAAGCGGTCCAATGCTCGCTCGGCAAAAACTTCCCTGTCCTGCGTCTTCACCTGTATTCATGCTCGGGCGAGTGCCGTCGTTGACAGTCTGCCTTACCAAGCGGCATGGATCAGACGGGGGTCCTGGCTGTCGTCAGTCTCGCAGGTCATGTCACTCGCTAGCTGCAGTTGTTAGTCTCCGTGCAAGACCAATGCCCATGCATCTAAATGTTGTACGTTCTCCCGATTGGGGAGCTGAACACACCATTCCCCCAATACGATCCCCCCACATCTGAGGAATTGTCCTTGTATGGGGCGCACAGGCGGGCTTGGCTTTATGGTGGCGGTTGCCGACATATTGAAATCGAGTCCTGAGAATACGTGGCATACCCCAAGCAGACCATGGATACTCCGCCAAGAGTGGGTTTTTCGACAGCTAGGAGGGCGAAGGGGAAGAGGAGTCGTGGGTTCGACATTTCCAGATGTCGTCCTTGTGCTGGCCGACTGTGTAGGGACCGTTAGCCTTGACGCCCGGCGCTGTGGACGTCTGGAAGAGTCGATCGACCGGAACAGGGCGAAGTTGACAGGCCGTCGTCGTTGTGTATTGAAAATGTCTGTCATTTGGTAGGACGAGAGAGAGGCATCATGGTGCGTGTCTCGTCATGCCTGGTTCCATTCTCGCGGTTTGGTCTTCTGTAGGATGCATCGTCGTTGCAATGTTTTCGTCTCGTCTTGTCTCGTCTCGTTCTCGTCTTTCTGGCGCCCATGTTCCTGCACAGCGCCGGGCCAGTGTCAGCATTTTCTTCGTCTCGCAGTCAAGATTCCAAGGTCAAAGAGGTCTGCCTAGGTAGAGGCTGTCGGCCGTTGATCCGTGTGGTGTTATTTCCAATGCTACCAAACCGCCATCCGATTCTGATCGCGCGAGGGCAACACAACCACGACGGCCTCCGAACGGTGGTTTTGACGTACGGTACCCCAGTCGAATGTTCATGTGTCCATACCTAAACAAGGTAGTTAAGTGCTTCTGGTCTCCTGACTCTGAGTTGATGGCTGTTAGGTTCAAGAAGAATAGAATCAAGGTTTGATCGGGCTTGCAGACTACCTACCTAGGTAACTTGGGCAGGAGGTGGTGGATTTTTGCTCCAGTGTGCTTGCTGTCAGCGGGTTTGTGGGGTAGAGAGCACCTGGACCTGCCTGATACCATAGCGCCTGAGGGGTCCTCATTCAGTGGTGAACGGACCACTGACCCTCGACTACCAGCACAGGACTGTGAGCCTTGAAATGCCCTCATGTTCAAACTTGCTCTCAACAAACTCCCGTTACGGAGTTTTTCTTTTCATCTGCAGATGAATCACTGGTTCATGCCCTAATTCATGGGTCCTGTATACATATGACATTGGCGCACTGGCTACCCAGATCCTGCAACATCAATCACTCCCTTGGAGCCACAAAAGCAATTACAGCGGACACACCATTCACGGTGGACACTTTGACAAGCACATTTGATAGAGCAATGGCACGAGAAAATAAAGACACGCAGTTGGTAAGTCACCTAGAGACAAGGATCCTAGAATCAAACCAGACCGGCAAGTTGACTAGTCATAGGAAGACAAATTAGGCGTTGGTGATATTTACAGAAACCAGAGACCAAAGACGAGTGACACCGAAGCTATCCATAACCACGAGTCTTTTCTGGGTTAAACTTTTGTTTACCTCCACGCCAAAGCAAATGCGATTCGTCCATTCCATTCCATAGACCCCAGAGAAGGATTAAAGAGATAGTGGAGCAAGCAAAACACCGCAGGGAAAAGTAATCTCGCCTCATAAGGACCGCAAAGACCAACGAGAATAGCTCAGTTGGGATACTTCCGAAGGGGGAAGAAACCAGCTGGCATAGGCTCGATATGGAAGACCCGATCACCTTCCTCGCCAAAAGCTTCACTCCACTCACGGCTCAGAGCAGGAACCTTGGAGCCAAAGGTAGAGTCGCTGAGTCTCATGCGAACGAGATGCCGAGAGTGGTCAGCACTGTCCATGAAACCATCTCTGCGGTGAAGCACAGTCATATTTGAAATGAAGTGGAGATCTCCAGGCTGGGTCCTGAATGCAAACTCAGTTGCCCGAGCAACGGCCTCAATGGCGTCAAGGGCCTCCATCTGCTGAGAGCTCAAGGTGGGCAGATGGGGCTTCCGCGGATGGGCAGATGATCCCAAGAGGGGAGCACGGCCAAAGTTGAATAGCACCTTGCCATCCTCGTTGAAAATGACGGGACGACACTGGTAGCGAGGTAAGGCAAACGGCCAGTTGCCGGCGGCTAGGACACGGATCAGATCAGGTCGTGTGGCAGCCAGGATGTTGTAGATTGTGGCCGCAGAGGAGATCACGCAGCGACCCCCATCAGCAGCAACATTGCGGGTCAGCCAGCCAATCACATCACCAGATTCCTCAGAATGGAAGGTCTTCAAGGTGTGGTCAGCAAAGCGGCAAGCAGCCGGGAAACACTTGAATGGTGCAGGTGGAGACTCACAATAGGGCCTGTGGAGTGCCGATGATGCGCAGTGTTGGTCTTGTCGGCAATGATGTGGACTGAACTCTATCAGTCTTGTGAGATCAAATAGGTGGTGCAGGTACTGCTAACCTAGACAGTTGCCGTTCCTATCTTGGCGGCCGACCTTGTCCGCAATATAGGAGCTGATTCCCATGTAGATCATGGTGAGATCCTCCACACAGAAGTTGGCGGGGTCCAGGCCACGGACCACAGCAAAACCACGACCATTGTGGACCTCCTGGCTGATAGTATGCAACTTGGGTCCAAGGGTGGGGAGCAGAAAGTTGAACTTGTTGATCTTGGTACCGTCAAGTCCGAGCTCTACAAAGGGAATGTCAGCACATAATTTCGTCCCATGGAAATGATTGGTTGTCCCAGAGATGCAGGGCTGACAAGCCAATATCGAAGCCAGGGGGAAGTTGAACGAGGATACAACAGTGGGATGATACCACATAGGAGCCAAGGTGGACGAGTTCTTTCACTTACCCTTGAAGGCAAGGAGGGCCAGACGGATCTCTGAGATCTCAGCAGCACTGAGGTAGTAGACAAACTTGTTGTTATTGGCAAAGTCATTGCTAACCCAAGCCATCTTGCCACAAATCATGGCAGGGAAGCCTTGAGGCAGGGCGTTGGTGCTGGCGACACATAGGTCTTTGGCATCAGCCAGAGGAGCCGAAGTGACAGTCTGGGTGTCGATGGCAGACATGATGTGAAGATTGTGTTGATGATGAAAAGTGTGGGAGGCCGGAGTTCAACGATAATGGATTCTATGCTTCCAGCCAGGACCGCGTCCCAAGGTGAATGTGAATAGTTGTCGTCGAAGATGAGGCGCGCGAGAGAGGAGTCGTGTTCAATTTGAACAGATGGATGGCCCAGTCTGTGGAGAACAGATGGTGAAGAAGAGGGCAAGCGCAGCTCGAGGTAGATATAGCAATCTCAACAGACGTGAATGGCCTGGCATGCCAGGTGGGGTGGTGGGTAGGTAGGTAGTAGGTAGGTAGGTAGGAGGTGTTGGCTCAGTGGAGTGAGTGTTGGAAAGAGTGCGAGTTTCCCGTGTCGAGATCCTTTTAGGAAGTTGCTGACAGCTTGGGCATGTGCTAGTCTCAAACAATGTTCAGTCTTCAGAGTGGAAGGGAGGCAGGTTCATTTTATAGTGTCTGATTCCAGGAAGGTCTGTCCCAAGGTTCCTAACAGGAACGAACGTCAATGGAGTTTGGAAGGCACAGTGTACCTGAGGAGGTCATCATGTCCATGTGAGAATGTCCACTCACATACATTCGCATCGCTGGCAATACATGAGAAATGAAGTCAGAAGCAGAAGGGACTACTTCATGCTGCTCAGGCAGGCTGCATATCCGGACCAAGGACCTAGTCTCGAGTCGTGATGCTTCTGCAGAACTCCGTCTAATGGATACCCAAGCTTGGTATGGAGAAACACGGTGGGTCTCCGAAGCTCACCACGAAGTATCGAGCTGCCTTGTTCAGTCCAGCCCACCCAGGCAGGACCGGAAGCGATGGCTGTCAAGAATGGGAGAGCCACTTCCCTTGAAGAACGTAGAGTGCTTTCGAGATGGAAAGAACGGTGAGACCATATGCCAAAAGAATTACCAGGTGTGGAAGCAGGACGAGGGAGTTGGGCGTGGGTGGACAGCGGGTCTGGGGGGGAG
>MUZH01004371.1:0-63701 GCA_003012965.1 Juglanconis oblonga | reverse complement strand
GTATATTATATAGCTTAGAAGCGCATTGTTAACTTATTTTTTTCGATGATCTGATTACGTCGTATGCAAAGAGGATACGGCTTTCTTAGGTATAGAATTCCATTATTTATTATTAAGAAATTATATATCGAATATAATAGGTCGCGTTAATTGAAAAAGTGACCGACTCGATATCGTGACCGACTCGATGTATAACCACGTTATGGAAAAAGAGGTAAGAAGTCGCAGTCAAAGAAAGGGAAAACCGCACGGTTCGAGTCCAATGTCACGCGCAAGACATGCAATTTCTGCCCAGGTTGATATCTGCACGACGTCTCCTATAGCCAGCTCCGTTGATGCGGCTCTGCTAGACAGGCATGATAAGGAGTCTCTGACCACATCCACGACTGGATCATCTTGGACATAGATATCGAGTCCAATATAGAGTATTCGTGCCCCTTGAGTTCCTTCTGCGATGCGTTTTTAGTGGCGTAAGGACAATAAGTACAGGGATGGTTCTGCAAAATCACAGGCTGAGACGGTCCAGTGACCTCGGTCTTCATTGTGGATAGAGAACGACCGACTCCAAGGTGACGCCTGCGGTCTACCGAGCACTATAGATTATTCCACAGTATTTCATCGAGTGCGGAATCTGCCGTTTGTCCAAACTCAAAACCCATCTGATTGCTGTCATATTGAGGGTAACTTACACCAAGTCCTGCATCTCACCCGCTCAGCTCTTGGGAAGGCGTCCAGGCCATCCACTCATCGACAGTTGTTCCTTGAAGATTGAGACAGCATCAACATGGCACCTTGGCTGAACTCTACCTTATGCTCCTCACTGGGTAGTTCTAGGTCTCTCACGAACTGTTACCATGATTGCTGACGGGTAGACTGTCAGATTGATCGTTTGAAACACATAACACCTTGGGCTTTATCAAAAAGAAAATGAGGAACTCGGAAGGTGAAATCTAGAATCAGTCCAAAGAATTTCTCGAGGTAGCACACCTATTATGTGAAATCTAACTATCTGAGGCAAAACAAGGCACTGTGTAGTCTTGGGTGCTAGGCTTTCGAGCATTCTCCATTGTATGGAGTATATCCCATGAAGGGTATCCCATGAAGGGTATCCCATGAAGGGTATCCCACAGAGGGTGTCCCCACAGAAGAAAACCCCACAGGAGGGTATCCCAACCGTAACCATTCTTAAAGGGCGCCACGCATGTTGGTTGGCAAGACGTGGCCACTAGTGATGGGCCGCAGCGGGGGTGCGGGTGGTGGCTTAACTTAGCGGCTTCAACAACATTCTGATGAGCCTCATCTCACTCCTTCTCCACCTCACAACATCGGCGAACGGCCTTTGTCTAACAAATTTCTTGTGATACTTGCCGCTCTACTCTTGAGCGACCTGCAGTTGCATGCCGGACCCTCTATTGATAGATCGAGTTGCCAGCGCCATCGACGGACACCATCTACGGGCACCATCGACGTGACTTCTGCCCCAACACAAGCTCCCAACGCCGGTTCCGATGACTCCTCTACTATTACCAGAATCTTTACTATTTAAGATCGTCTCGATAAGATCCAGGAGTTGCGAGAGCGGGACTTTTCTCTCGGCGGTAGACTAGCGCGTCCTATCAAGCAGTACCGCAAGGAGGACGTTAAGATGCACCTACCGCGGCCCGGCATATAGGACAACCCCGAGCAGGCTTACTACTTAATATATCTATTCCTAGAATGTAAATACTAGGACGGTAAACTACGCGCTTAGGAATTGCTACTTGCTCGAATTTAACGCTGCCGGGAGAGGCGCAACGACGCTGCCGGTAGCACCGTACCCCCGCCGCCTCCTATGAGGGATATAGATCCGCTGAAGCTTTATACCGATTATCTCGAGCTCGTCTATAAGAAGGTTAAGGCTAGAGCTGATCAAGGTGCTAGGAATCCGTTCAGCGGTAGCCAGCATTTCGGGGACTATTTACTATTATTAGAATATTCCTAAGTAATGGAACGATTAGTGGAGGAAATGCGTAAGGAGCGCGGTTTGACCGATTAAGCTTTAACTAAGGAGAAGGATCATAGTAAGACCCATGAGTCTTTAGGTTCTGCATCGTACTTAGGTGCTAGGAAGTAGAAGAGACCCTGATATAACGATTCGGAGGAGGACGCAACGCCATATGCCGAGCCTGCTTCTAAGAAGACTCGAACTTAAATGCCAGTCACAGCCGCGTCGAGAAAGCGTAAGAGAACCGGAGACGACGAGCCGGAGGAGGACGCTACGCCACGAGCTTGGCCTGCTCCTAAGAAGATCCGAAAAGAACTATCAAGAGCATCCGCGCCGAAGAAGCAGAACGTGCGAGGTGCTCGTCCTAAGAACTCGACCTCTATATCAGCGGCGGAAGCTGCGGCACGTGCCTAACGAGCCTCTTAAAGCAACTTGAAGACGAGTCGGGAAGAAAGAAGTGCAGGCTAAGGTTATAAAGAAGAGCGAGCCTAGTCCTAAAAAGTATAGGACGAGAACGCCGGATAGCGAGCCTTTGACTGGGAGGATACGGAGCGGAAAGGACATTGGCGGCCCACCTACCGGAAGCTCGAGACATAGCAGGAGGATAGCGGGATTGAAGCCAGAAAATGGCGGTTTATAGAGCAGCAAGATACTTAAACTGTCTTGGAGTGATGCACTGGCGATAGCAGATTGGTCCACTGTGACTGTGGACACCTGCCGTCAGAGACTCGTATCTCCCTGGGCAGACATATGGAATGTACCTTAGAGCTTTCCCTAGGGCCAATGGTGCCACTAATAACTGTACCAAGCTTTTCGAGAAGAGTTTCCTGAACTGGCTGAGTGGCAAAACAGCTTGAGGAAATCGTTATGACCTTCGACAAATACACACAAGTCATCACCAACTCCTGGCTTCGGCATAATGGCGGCACAGACTTTGCCAGACTTAGCCTGCCTGTGATTTCTTTGACGCCCTGAACTATCAGCTTGATCAACGATTTATATGTCCTGCCATAATATAACCTCTGCCTATCGGCTTGCTTGTGCCTGTGCCTGCAGGTAGTTTCATAATACTATAAAATGACACGGAGCAAGTTGAGATGACTCTGCAGTATATCCCTGAAAGGAGATTTTCCTTGTACATCCCGGATAAGCATACCATCTTCAGTCTCTGCGCTGACCCGGCTGATGTGTCCTTGCATGAAACATTTCGATCTCTGAGGATGGTCATGGAGCAAGGTTCTGAGCTCGTCCAGTGATTTCGAGCCAACAACGTATCGCATAGGTTAAGCAGGGCATATCAAACTGCCGAGAAGATTGAGGAATGACATCCAGGCGTACGGTGCCACCTATGGTCTCGAATATCGTAACGCAGGCGAACCAGAGCTGAGCAAGGATACGGAAACTTTGACCATGTTGTAATTGCATGGAATGGACCATCGTTACGGAGGAGGTCGAAACAAGGACATCGACCTTGCGCGAAGTCTCGGCCAGAAAGTGGTTGTTGTTTTTTAAGCTGTTAATATATAGCTATAAAAGCTGTAACAGTTTCCTTCATACAATGGAGAATGCTCGAAAGCCTAGCATCCAAGATCATACAGTGCCGTTAACAGTAAGAGAGCAAAACAATAGCCAAATCTTAGACTAGACTGGATGGATGTCTCGGCCAGCAATCTTTGATTTTAATGTCTTCTGGGTCGTCTTCGAATTTGGCTGTGCGCGGAAGAGGCTTTAGAATATAACCTTGCGGCAGTACCTACAGCCTTTGAAATTTTGGGGCTATGATCGATGCAGGTGGTCTCGCCGTTCACATATCAGTATGCTTATCCTGACGCATGAGTAGAACAGGTGCGTGAACGACCCTCGATAGATCCGTTTGTGCAACAGGTGGAAGATCATCTCGCTCACACCACAGGTATACTTCTGCCACCGAGCGACCTCATCATAAATGGTCAGTGATACACCCTCCTTGAAAGAGTCGCAAGGCAATAAGTCAGAGTACCCACTTCTCGGCCACCCCTAGTTCTCGGCCACCCTAATTGAACACACCGCTATTTCAACCACCCTCCTTCAACTTACCTTTTCTCCTTCAATTTATATCCGCATAACTTCATTTTTTAAGGGTATCTCTATTATCGATTAATAATGGTTTATATAGAATACGAAGTCTGTCAGGCTATTACTGATATCAAAAAGGGCCAGTTAATACGGCAGGCCTCTATAAAATGGGCTATTCTAAGGGCTACACTTCAAGGCCGGCTTCAGGGATGCCTACCTTATTAACTAGCCTACGAATCATAGTAAAGACTCTTAAGTTACTAAGAGACTCAATTAGCTAATTGGGTCCTTTCTTAAGAGGCCCTAGGGCTTCCACTAACGTATGCCGAGTTACGTCTCTTTGCCTTAAGGATTCTCGACGTTAGAGGGGACTCCTTATAACTAGGGAAACGCTGGATTAAGGCCTTTCAAGAGAGATATCCGGTAATTCGAACCCTCCGAAGCCGACGGATCGATATATAACGTATTAATAGGGCTATAATAGAGGTTATTCGGCCTTAGTTCCGAAAATTGAATATACTAGAGATTTAAGTAATTAAGCTAGCTAACCGTTGGAATATGGATGAAGCCGGTATTTTAGAAGGCTAGGGCGATAACGGATTAGTCCTCGGAAATGCTTAATCGCGTTTAATTTAAAAGAAATAGCCCGGTTCTCGCGCTTAGACGTCGTTTATTAAGTATATCTTAGCTACTAGGTCTTGCCTCCCCCCCTTAGTTATTTTTAGAGGCTAATTAGTTTAATAGTAGTAGTTTCCTCTTAATTTAAAGCCTTATAAGGGCTAGCAATTTATAGCTACCTTAAAAGGCTAGACTACGGATCTTACGGCTCTTAAATAGCTAAAGAAAGTCTTTATCCCTAAGACTTAACTAATAGACTAATCAGAGAAGCGATTATTGATCTTAGACGGCTATAGAAGCTATATAGGGACTGAATTTATATAGGAATACTTTTAGAATAATATTTAATTGCTCTACTTACCTCCTTATACGTTATACGTTCTTTAACCCTTAGATCTAGGAGTATTCTCTGCCTTAAAGAAAGCTTACTATAAAAGGCTAAGTCTTCTGGGCTAATAGGGATACTTAACGGTTATTAGAAAGAGAATTTTCCTTAAGAATTACCGCCTTGCTCGAATTAAAGGCTTATCTAGCTAGAATATTAAGTCTAGGTGGAAAGCTACCGGTCTATAGCTAATCTCTATTGCGAAACTACTCCTTAGCCGCCTTCTCCTCGAAAATACCTAATAATAGCCTTAAGGACTAATTAATTTAACCTCCGAGGGCTTAAAGAGACCCGTAACTTCCTCTTTTATAAGTCTTAAAGAGGATTTAGTTATCTAGTATACTCCTAAAAAGACTTAAGACCTTAAGTAATAATTAGACTAATTTAATAACCAAATTTTAATTAATCCTACGTAACGGATTCTATTCAGAAAGATTATTAAAGGCTTTGATAATCTAGACCTCTAATTGGCTAGTTCTTAATAGAAGATTTAAGCCCTAGAGACTCAACTTAAAGCCGTAAAGCCACGGAAGAGAAAGAGGGTTGAATTAAGCCTAAATTCGAGGCTTGCTGATATTGAGGCTATATAGAGGACTCAAAACTCAGTTAATAGGGCTGAAAGCAGTATCATTGAAGAGAGCGATATCGAATTAGCTAGTGAGGAAGAAGATTATATTATAGTAGGTGGCTTAGAGGAGTAGATAGGCAATTGAAATACGTGTGTTATTTTGAACGGCTAAATTTAGGGTGGCCGAGAACTAGGGGTGGCCGAGAAGTGGGTACTCTGACTTATCGAAATCCTCAGAAACGTGGCTTTCAGACGAGTATGCGACAGTTCCGTCTTCCTCAGGGAAACTGACGTCTAGGTCGAAAGGCTACCTGGCTACAGGTCAGCTTGAAGCCCCATGAGTTTATGAATCATCCAGACTAACCGTGCCACCTCAGAAAGGCGTTGTGGCCCACAGATGCAGCTACTCCACCAGAGCCAACAGCAAAGCGAATAGCGCAGTAGACGATGTTTGTGAAGAAAGAAATGCTGTTCTCGAAATAGTCCCATGAGACCTGCATCACACTGGTCGAATGTTGTACGATACCTTCGAGTAAAAGGAAAATCTCTGCTGCGCCGTACAACAGACAGTCCTCGGGCTTGTTTCGGCTCAATCAGCTTCGATTATCCAACGAATGGTTCTACACTTACCACACGTGTGTCAGAGTCAACAATCAAGATGATCTCGCCAACCGGAATATTGCCTGCGGCATGTGCCTTGAGGTTCTCCTTCAGCACTCTCTTCAGTTCCCTGTGGTAAACTCTTGTCTTCATCGGTCTTATCCAGCATATCGTAGCCCGCATCAATGACTTTATTCATCTTTGCTTCGACCTTCTTTGAGATGCTGAATGCAAAATTCATTTTTTTGGAAGCCTTTTTGAACTTTCCTTTTCGATCAAGCCCGTCTTCACCGTGTTTGGGCCTCGCTACCCAGCCAACGTTGTTGTCGTGGTAGAAACTCTTGCGCTCGTTGGCGGCTTCGTCTGTGATCACCTGCATGCCGTCGTCGTTCACAGAGATTGATGCTGAGCCGCCGCAAGATTCGTAGTGGGAGATGGCAGCTTGCAAACTGCGGATCGTCGGACGGATCACGGAATTCAGGCCCTCTCTGTAAACCGGTACTTGAATCGTAATATGACGTGGTTCGAGCCCATGGGCGTAGGCCTGACCCAGATTAGGCTTGATGCAGGAATTATATCGCGAGTTCCTCTTTTCGCTGCCGACTGGCCCAACCATCTGGAAGAAATTAGTGACGACAATCAAGAAGAAGAAGAAGAGGCTGATGCATAGCAGGAGAGGTACAGTCGCTAGGATTGCCAGACGGAGATAGGACCCGTCCAACAGGCACTCGATCATGATTTCAAGGGTAGACGCCTTGAGGATAAAAAAAGATGGCGACCCCAACAGCAAGTCCCATGTACACGGCGCTGGTGGAGATCACTGGTCGTGAGAGTGATTCAGGCACGAAGGAAGACTCATCCATTGCCAGATTGTCGATGCTTGCGACTGAAGTGACATTGACACCGGCCATAGGACTCTTGAAGAGGAATGTTGCTCGGGTGGAGGGTCCCGTCCCGTCGCCAGCAATGGTCTGGCTTGAGAAGATGCTGTAGTCTTTTATAGTCTGCTTCTTGGGAATGCTCAGGGACAAAGCGTCGCCCCAGACCATGGAAAGCAGCTTCTTCTCAAGCTTCTCAGCCGGGGGGATAGCGTGCTGAAGCTCATCATGTCAGATAAGGATGACTCCCTCCTGCTTGATGAGACAGGCGTGTTAAAATTTCTTGACGTTGCTGGACATCGTCGAGTCGAGAGATTCAACAATTTGCAGCTGCGATCCATCCTTGAATCTGACTTCTGCGTGACCTTCATTCAGGGAAGATACCGGGAAGCAATGGTAGATACATGGTGAAGGCAATAACCAGGTTCAATCTGCGAGCACAGTTCTGGAGGGTAAGGGAGACATCTTCCGGATGTGCAGAATAATTTCCTTTCGACTTCTTGTAGATTACGCCTTCATAAGTCTTGGCTGCGGTGGTGGATAGGGCTGTCCACCCATGACTCCTGATTGTTTTTTGTTTTTTTACGGTAGGAAAGAAATATGAGACACGAAATGCCAAAAGTGAGACAAAGACGGCGGAAGATGAAGAGCGCGCATGTGGAGGTTGTGGACTCTGCTTTACCGGGGCTTTGGCTGTGGTGGTGGCCTTATGAGGCCAGTTGTATCATATGCCGCTCGAGAAATATTAAACATGCGTCTTCATGAGGGTAGAAAACCAAATCAGACTTGAGGGAGGTAAATAGGTTGTATCTAGCGTTGGACATGAGTCTGGCAGGGCGGCCTAGGTAGAGAGCATCTGAATGACGCTTCGCGTCCCTCTAGATGTAAATCTTATACACACACACACACACATGAAGCATCGGCTTGACGAAGGCGTAGTCCTACGTACACTGCTTATATTTTGGAAAGTACTTGCAGATGCAGGGCCTCGCCATAGGGCGGAGCATGTAGCTGTCGTGGTCGTATCCGGTCAACCACTCGAAGTAGGACAGACGGTCGAGGTCGACGTGATGGGCGTGCTGCTTGTACGTTGTCAAAAAAGAGAGCGGGTCTCGTTTACCTGCTCGCCTTCCACCGCCCGAATTAGTTGAGCCTGTTGCGCTTCGGGTCGGCAGTCAACCGTAATGGCTGATCGTGAACTGTCCACCAGGTGTTGGTGAAGGAAGTGGTGCATGATCTCGTGCTGACTCCAGCCACTCTCTGCCTTGGAGAAGTACTGGGCGATATAAGTCTTGACTGCAAAGATATGCGTGCAGGGGCTGATGTCGAGATTTGCCTTCCAGCCGATGTGAAGTGTTGGAAGGACCAGTGTTTGGGATGAGGTCTTCGGCCAGCACAGGCACGTCCCTCAAAGCGCGGGGGAAGTAGAAATGGCACTGCACGTCTTCTAGCAGCTTGCCAAAATTGTTGATACCTTCTAGAGCGGCAGACGTAAAGCCGGAGGCGAGGTCGATGTTGGCTTCAAGCCACAAGCGGTTGGCCGCGAGAACTTGCCTAAGCACATCTTCAGTCAGCTCTCTAGCACCACCACCGTTCCCAGAAAATCGCCGCACAGGTCCCTGTGACTCCAGGCGGTACGCACAGTCAATCAACCTAGGAATACTCCTGGTGAAGAGGCAGAAGTACCTTCGTTAATGGCAAATGAACCCAGAGAAGCACCAGGCCCCTCTACTCCTTTTCAGGAGCGAGAAGGGATATGGAAGGCTCAGATCAAAAAGAAGCTATTACGGAACTGAAGCGACCTCGCCCATCAAGCCCACGGCTAAAGGCATGATCCTTCTCCGAGACAACTGTAAACTCCCCACACCTCTCTCTCGGCCTCCGAGGCACCTTCTATAGTGGCTGCCTAAGGGTCAGATTATCATGTACAATTTCGTACTACAGGGGAGGGAAAAATACACCAACAAACCGTTGAGACAGCCAGCCTTAAGCAGAATAGAGCGCACCATAAAAGGGACAGTGGGCAAATATATGTGGCCTGCTGGCAGTTGTGTGTCTCGGAAGAGTACCCCTCCCACTACCTATCGTAAACAGCCCAATGGGAAGGAATCATTTTCTTTCATAATGGTACGGTGTCAGACTGGCTAAGAGCGAAGCACGCGCTGGCCCCCATTCCGGGGGTTTCTCGTGTGACGAGCGTGTCTCTGAGACGCCGCGTTCCAATGTTCTGTCGCTCGCTGCCCTGCCGAGTCTCTATCTTGCAAATGGGGGATAGGTACGGCGGCAAAATAGGCGGGAAGAGAGGCCCCGACCCAGGCTATAAATATACGGAGCTGCTCTCACCAGGAGCAACTGGAGACAATGAATCTGCAAACGATTCGCTGGCACCTAGCCGGACGCCGCCAGCTGGGAACAAGAAACCCAGACAGACAGGCAGACACCCCCGAACCCATAAGGCCCTTTACCGAGTACCGTCACTACAGCCGACCTCAAAAGGGCCTCAGACATGACAGCTGCCAAGGGTAGCCTCCCGTGCGGGCTTGAGCCCTGACCGTCGGGTAGTGCACATCCGGACGGGTTTGAGGCCCGGGACGAGAGCCGAGCTCTTTAAAACCGAAGATATGAAGGTGTACTAGTAGCTAGCTATCAAGGCTAATCCGCAAGCGGAACAATGCCAACGGCGGTCCCAGCAGCCCGGGAGAGAAGACACCACCAGCCTTTGGCAAACAAGGTAGCTGGGCAGGTAGCAATGTCCGCCGCCAGTCAGTGATCCTGGACACAATCCAGGAACCCGTGCTCTTGATGTCCTCTGTCGAGCACTAGCACCAATAGAACAGACGCCGGACGTCGACCGTGTTGCGCGTATCGCTGTCACTAGTTCCGCTCAGTGACGACGAGGGGGGGGGGTTATGAAGAAGGGCACAGACTTCCCTCCTCAGCGACCGGCCTGAGGAACAGCTCATGGGTTTCCCGATTCGGTAATGGTTTGGGGATTGGCAGGGAAAGACTGGGCAGTGAAAGACTGGGCAGGGAAATACCGTAACATCCTGTTCCATGTTCCGAGTGTAACGACCGACAGCTGTCGGGCTGCCAAAATGGAGATCTTCTATCAGGAGCCACCTCGTGACAAGCAGGCCTCCCGGCCTCGATAGGGACATGAGGTATGCGGTGCTCTGCTATATCCCCCCCCACCTGTTCAAAGGATTCAAGCCCTTGGTCCAGATAGATCGGTCCATGGGACCCAGTCAGGCACGAGGCAAACAAGGTTTTGCCTGGAGTGGTGGTTGTGGTGGTTGTGGTGGTGGCGGGAGTGGTGGTGGTAGTGGTGGTGTGGAGCCGGTTGACCCGGTAGACTGGCTGCATATGTACTACAGTACTTGGTACTATGTAGTTAGTATGGTTGGTGGGTGGGAAAGATTTGAAATGTTCAGAAAGTACCAAGAGGACCCAGCTACCAGCCCACTACACCAAGGTACCCTACCCTGTCGGTCATCTAGATCTCGGCTCGGTACCGAGAGATCAAGCGTTGAATACGGATGTCGTGATTGTCATGACTGTCAGCGCAGCTCAGCGATCTGTTGGGGGAAGAGAGAAAAAAAAACAAAAAAACTCGTCACATTCAAGGGGAGGCGGGGGGGACATGAGGGGACAACTTGGCCTTGCTGCTTGTGGTCCACGACAGCGATGAGCATCGCATCGCCGACCACATGAGGATCTGCTGTTTGCTGCTGGCCAGTCGTGGCTTGACGAGGCTCCCAGCTCCCGGATGGGGAAGTTGCCGTGGCTAGCAACGCAGTTCTTTGCCGCTTGCGGGCGACAGGTGTGGGCTGGTGGGGCAGGACAGTGACGGTGACGGTGGGTGCTACTACACCACAACAAAGGAAAAATTAATCAACAGCTCCAGGGCAAGGCCTGCGGGTAGGGAGAGCTATTCATGGAAAGGCGTAGACTTTATCGAGTAATCTCATGGAGCCGGGCCCTTACTAGTCCCGGCTGAAAAGCTCGCCGTGCGGCCAAGGTTCTTCTGCTCGACGTGAGAGATGCTCGTTGCTGTCTGTGCCTGCCGTTGCCGTTGCCGCTGCCGTTGCCATTGCCATTGCCATTGCCATTGCCACTGCCACTGCCATTGCCATTGGGCACCAACAGAGTGTACGACCACGCTTTGCTAGGCTGTGATGCGACGCACCGGGCTTGCGAATCGATGCAAAGATGATCGAGAGGCCTCGGTGAATTGGATCTCACACAGATGAGAGAGTGTGAGCCTTGGGTTGGAGCTGGTGGTAGTGGTGGTGGTAGTGGTGGTGGTAGTGGTAGTAGTGGTGGTGGTGGTGGTAGTGGTGGTGGTGGTGGTGGTGATGGCGGTGATGGTGGCGGTGGTGTAAATCAACACGCTGCCCAGTGCCTGACCTCGAGGTGGGCAGGTCCCACCACGTCCCCGAGTTCGCCGACCTCACCGCAGCCACAGCGGATACGGGTCGTACAGGCCATACAAGGTTATCAGTAGTGTAGCATCGATCTGAAGCCCTCCTGACCTGCAAGACGATGACCCCAGAGTTGTGGGTCGTCCGTGAAACAATCATTAAAGTTGATTGAAACTCGGGGCATCGGCCTGATAGCATCTCCTGCCCGTGCCGTCGCAGTCCGTGCCACTGAGGCCGTCGCTGCCATCTCTCGGCATCAGCGGCTATGTTCGCGGACAGGGCAGCCCCTCTGCTTCCCGCATCCCCCTCCCCGGCCCCGCGACATCACTAGACGAAAGCCACTGTCACCAACGTTACGTGGCTAAGGGCCACCGGGCGCTGCCGTACCCAGTGCTCTGGGTCGCTAGGCACTAGGGGGGAAACGCTGCCCGGCTTTGTCTTTCGCGAAGGGGGAAGCGGCTTGAGCTATCCCACCGGATCTCAGGCTCGGTATTTTTGGTCCCCTCCAGCGCTGGACCCTTTGTATCCCTCGATGTCGCGAGCCCCCTCGACGTCCCCGCGTACATAGGAGGCTAGGTATGTATCCTCCACATCCGGGCGACGTAGCTCGTTTGCCCACAGACCCCTTAGGTACGCCATACATACCGGTACCCACCCACACCCTTCATTGATCTTCCTTCCTCCACCTTGGCAAGCAAGAGAGGGAGACAGAACCCTCATCAGCTGCAGGAGAGACGCAGACAGGGATCCAACAACATGGATCCATCGTGGGGAACCGCTACGCTCCCACAACTTGCACAAAGCAACCTGTTGCCCTCGCAGATTCGCCAGATTCGCGAGATTGGTCAGATTGGCGACACTCCACCCCGACGCATTTCGGCGCCAAGGGTTGTGTCGACCAGCCAGCGAGCAGCTGAGGTGCATCCCCACGTCCAAGGACAAAGTGCGGAATTTCTGCGACGAGGCGGGTCCCTCCCCCTCCTACTTTATAATGACGGGCAGCGCGAAGATCCACGACTAGGCTCCTGCGCTGACAAGCGTCTGACAAGCGTCGACAATGGATACCTAGCCAATATAAGCACTGCACAGAAATGCCGTATAACTTGTACGGATGTCGACTGTTCCGGGCACGTGTATCGTATTCGCAAGCTCTCTCTCTCTTGAGAAGAGGGGGCGGAGAAGAACGAATGGCAGTTTTCAGTTTTCAGTTTTCGGTCCCAAACAAGATCTTCGAATAATCAAAACGATCGCCTTTATTATCCCGCCCGAATATTGAAAAACACCGCTCGACTATCAACGGCCTTGTTTGCAGCAGGGCCGGACCCTAGTACTGCGGTGTTCAGGGCTCCGGAACCGGGCTTGAGACGGCCATGGTAATCTTCTCGACCGGACCCCAGCCCGGGCCACGGATTCAATGCCATATGACAGAGGAGGATGTGAGGGCCCTGCCGAGGTATGCGAGCCATGAGCAAACATATGGATCTGCCGCCCAAGTCGAATCTTGAGAGGGATGTCGTGGTATCCATCCACACGCCATCTCGATTACGAGGACGAGCTGAACTTGAGCATAACATCGAACCTTAGTCCACGATCTGGTCCATCACAGTGACAGACCCTAGCGCACAGCCAATCCGGCTCTCTGACAGCGATAGTGACAGTGGCAGTGACAGTGACAGTGACAGTGACAGCAGCGACGCTCTGCCGTCACCAGATGAGGATAGATGCAATCATCAGATCTGGACCGATGATGACGGAATGTCACCGTGTCAGCCCGCGTAGATGATACTCCAGCACAATTAAGATTTGCGACCGGGACCCCTTGTGCCCTTCTGTAGGGGTCGCGTTTGCTCGCAAGCTCCCTACCCTTTCAGGGCACGTCGGAAGCTCCACCCAGAGGCCCCCCTCCCCCCTCCATGGGATGAAACTTGTTACCCTCCGCGCCGTTTTTGCGTGCCCGCCCGTCTCGTCCCTACCGACCTGCTGGGAAACCTTATGTTGCCTGCCTAGATGCGCCCGCAACCGTACGCGAGCGGACATGGGGGGCTTGCGCGGTACGGCACGGTACGGCAGAGCAAAGCCAGCTCGTGGGTTCGTCCGGGGCGTGCCGCCCTGTGCGCATCCTGGCACATCTGGGCCGCAGCATCGGCCTCGTTCATCTTACAACCAATCTGTCTTGTTTGGCTCTTCGCTGCCACACAAAGTTGAGGAAGAAAAGGAAGAAAAGGAAGAAAAAAAGAGCCCGATGACGAAGTGCTGTGGGACCAGAACCTATGGAAGGGAAGATCTGCAAAGAAAGAAAAGAAAAAGAAAAAGGGAAGCAGAGAACGTCCTCCTGCTCCTCCGCCCGCGCGTGGCCCGAATTCCCGGGCCCTTGCTAGCCGGATCTGCACGACCGCCTTGTCCTACCGACCCCTGGTCTGTTGTGCTGTGCTGCAGTGATAAAAGGTACCCGCCGGCAGCAAGCGGGCGCTCACCAAGCAGACCCGCAGGAAAACACCCAGGTGTGAGTACTATGGTACGGACATGTGAGGGAAATCCTGCGACTATGATGCATTGTAGTGCATTGTTTGACCCACCCCACATCTGCTTCTTCGCAGGGTGGCATTACCAGATTACCAGTGTCCAGGGGATGCACCCTCCCAGCAACACCCCCATGTAGCGGTTGACATCACTCGCATCGGCGCGTAGACACAGGGGTACAGAGTCCTCAGCATTAGGACNNATCTGCTTCTTCGCAGGGTGGCATTACCAGATTACCAGTGTCCAGGGGATGCACCCTCCCAGCAACACCCCCCCCCCCAACCAAATGTCAGATTGACGATCCTGTAACGAGGGCTGGTTGATTGCCATTCCCTTCCCGAGTCCTGGGGACATGAACAGGTGTAACAGCATGCCGACGGTAGGCTGCAGCTGCACTTCAATGCAAGATCGGAAGAAACCTGGCTTCGGTTCTCGCAAGCCAGTCCATGTAAATATACTCGGTACTTCCCCAAGTGCCGGGATGGCAAGAGCCGCGGACAAAGAGTCTGTTGGCGAGGTTGACGGAACAGCTTCTCAATATTCCGACACCAGTGGAATGGGACACTAGGTAAGGCGTTGCGTTGCGACTGGGGGGCCACCGACCCAGCCACTCGGTGTACAGAACCCTCTGTGGGAGGGAAGGCTACTCCCGCTCGCTATTCATTCTGCCAATGAGAATCCCGGGTCTTTTTGTATCTCTGAAGTCCTTCCCAACCATTTGGGTAGGCCGTTCTTGCTGGTCCTGCGCCATGTCTTAGGATGGTGCTCCAGCCTACATTTCCTCGGGTCTCTGCTTTTCGCAACGGTCGTGCTAAATTGGCTCATCAGTTCAGAAGGCGTCTACTGAGACTTCTCGGTGAGGCGCTCAAGATGCCGTCTGGTCGATCCTGGTCTTGTGTTCGTCTGTATAGCAGGCCGAGTCGGTCGACGATCGGGACCATCCGAATCACATCCGAGACTTCAGTAGTAGGGAAGTTCCTGTATGCCCAAGCCCGAGATACTCCTGTAGACATTGCTTTTCCATCTCGTATTGTTCAGTGTTAGAACTTAGATTGCGTGCAGTCCACCCAGATTAGCGAGAGCAAGGGGACCAGATAGCAGGCCTGAAGATTTTCGTTACATATTCCGTAATCCCGTATACCTTGATGTACGCAATCTTGAGATGGTCCTATAGCAGGGTGAGATATAGGCCCAGGCCGCAGACCGCGGAATTATCTCCTTGCTGGCCAGCTGCTGGCGCGAAACCCAGCACTCTGGGTCCTGGGCCTTCGAGTCAGCAGCCACCCGGGGTGATCAGCACGACCTTTTCGCCGGGCCCCCCCTGCCGTCTGGCGGCCAGGCTGGGATGGAGAAAGAAGCTTGCTACAGTAGAACGAGAGCTCCCCCGCCGAGCGTCTTTGGAAGAGCATTCGCTTGTCACTTCGGAGGGCTGAATGATCATGCAACATTCCCCTTCCTACGGGACAGCGTAGGACGGCGGGGCGGTACCCGTGGAGCTGGGTGGATGGCGTGCGGACCCGTATCGCCTCAGTCCAACATCGGATTGTGGGGGGATGCGACTCCAGATCCTGAAGCCCACAGACGTCTGCACGCCGTAAATCATGGCTGCCTCTCATCTGCGTCCCTGACCAATGGTGTTTCTGATGAGCGGTGAGGCGTTCTCCTGGGAGAGGAAAAAGCAAAATGCGGTCATGCGATGCAGGTAGAGTGGGATGTGCGGTCGCTTGTGCCTCATGCGAGAAACATTATTTCCCGTCGCGCCTGCACGGATATCAATGCTGAGCCGTGAGAGTGTCAAGAGACACCTGGAGCCGATACTATGGTAGCTGAAGTGGTCTGGTCTGCATGCGGAAGATTCATCAGCCACAGAATCTTCAGGACACTCCATCAGCAGGAAACCTGCGATGGCAAGACATGCAGAGTCCCCGTAGCGTGGTGTCGAGCATTCGAAGAAACTGCTCCATTCCAGAATTCGCAGCCCTTGTGGCATTAGGCGGTATGTATAAGCCTCGAGCCTTGCAAAGAAGTAAGATGCGAGGCTGTTCTCGTTGTCGGTTTCAAGACTTCCAGAAAAAGCGACAGTCCTCTATCTCGCCAACACCGAAGCTGACGAACATCATCTGGGGGTACGTTGGCCATGGCCCTGTGTGAGAGCCCCAGCACCCAAGGCGACTCGGGCACGGCTGCATGGAGGATCTGGATCTACTGAAAAAGCAGTGGAGAGGACCGGGGTGTGAGGAGGAAAATATAGTGCCCAGAGCAGACCGAAGATTGCTTCACGATGAGGCTGATGCAGGTACGGCCCACATGCACAGTCCCAAGGCATGGTGGGCCGAGGGAGGACACGTGCTGGAAAGCCGGTTGAGGATCTCGGAGCGGGAGACCCGGGGCAGCGGCACGTCCGAGATCGCCTGTGCATTCCTCGGGGCTTCTGCTTGATCTGGACAAAGGCTCTAACCCGACAGAGATGGTGGTGCTGTTGAAGCCTGCTCAGGGTTGCAAGCATCGACAAGTCCGGCTCGTGGCAATGCTTTGTGTGGACGAAGGACCCTCTCTTGTTTTCGGGTAGGCTCAGATCCGAGGTTTTCGGGGCGAGGGTAACGGTTGTGGAGCACCACCAAACACGGGCAGTGGGAAGCTTGTACCACAGTAGATCTGGACCTCTTTCTTTTTTTTGACTTTTCTTTTCTTGCTTTTTTTTTTGTGTCTCCTTCCCCAACGCGGTGGAGAGTGGCGGCGGCAACGGCGGCGGCAGTCAGAAACCTCAGACCTCCAACCCTATACCAATGGCAATGCTGTGCTGCCCTGTGCTGTGCTGTGCTGTACCCGACGTCTCATTTCATGTATCTCGACAATGGAGACCAGATCGGGCCAAGCCTCCATGTCTGTGCCGACGTGTTGCGGTGACACAAGTCGAGGCCTCTGGATGGGATATCCAATATCAACCTGATGACGGCGAGGGCGAGGGCGAGGGCGAGGGCGAGAGGGCCAGGGCCAGGGCCAGGGCCAGGGCCAGGGCCAGGGCGAGGCAGAGGGACGGCTTGGGCGTGACGATGCCCAGATTGGCCGTTGGATGGAGCTTGAGCACATACCACACAAGCTGGAAAAGAAATTGAAGCATGCACCGGAACCTTGGAAGGGGTCTCAAGGGGGCAAGGAGATCTTCAGCTGTCAACTGCCTCTCGATCTTTGCCGTTTTGAGCCCCACGGACCCACCGTATCTTAACACGGTAGCATTCCGTTTGGCCTACGTACGAGGTGCGGACAAGATCGCAGGCTAGCCATTTTAGGCAGTACCTTTCTGCGCAGTCCCTGCAGGCCTGGATGGGGTCGCTCCCAAGACAGGATCCAACTTAGCACAGCCAGGTCTCGAAGTACCCTTGGAACCCGGTACTTCAGCAGGCCCAGGCCCGTCGACTAGATCATGACCGTTCGCACGATCTAAGTTGACGGACAGGGAAGAGCTCCCCAAGTCCTCTGGTGGAAGTACCTAAGATACATATCCTCCATCGCTGCTGCACCTTAGGTTCGTCAGGCCCATCCTTCCACCTTCTGCTCTACCTGCAATATATAAGCTCGACGCGTCAACGGCTGTTTGATGCTGGGAACTCTGCTCTTTTTCCTCTCATGCCTACCTCCGTTGCATCACCCTCGAGTATTTCTACCAACCGCCGTGAACGCTCTCAACAGTTCACAGAACTCGACTCACACCACATGGAATCTCACAACCCGCCTGCCCCGCCCTCCTTCATGAACATGGTCCTAGCCATGCCCGCCCAACATCAGTCTCCACTGCCACCACCACCACCACCACCACCACAAGTCGGTCCGTATAGTCGAGACACCTCTTCAGCCAACATGCCCGCCCAACACCAGTATCCACCACAGGTTGGCCCCGTGGGCCAAGCCACTGCTCCGACCTCCACCTCCACCTCAACCTCCACCTACACCTCAACCTACACCTCCACCTCCACCTCAACCCCAAACGCAACTGCCACCACTCCCGCGCCCACAGTCAACCTCAAACGCACGGAAGGACCGTGGTCAGATGCCGAGTGCGGACACCTCAAAGAGGCCATCATAGCCATGCATGGACATCTCCCTGACTACCCAATGCCAGCTCTCCCCTGGTCTCACATCGCCCAGAAGATGGTGGAGTTGGGTTCCATGCGCGATGCTAAGCAGTGCCGGGAGAAGTACATCAATCACATAGCACTTCCTCCAGCGAGACGGGGCCGACTGCTGCCAGAAGAGAGCCACCAACTCATGGGTCTCGTCCACTCACTTGGCCACAAGTGGGCTGAAATCGGCCGCATTATGAACCGCGCAGAGAATCAGGTCAAGAACCACTGGAACCAGGAGCGGAAGAAGAGGGAGAACCGGAGGAACCGTGCCGCTCATGACGGACTTCTTCCTAGCCCCGGAGACTTGGCTCTAGGGACAAGGACCGAAAGCCTCCCCTCCGACTACTACTCTCTGGAGCCGTCTCACACACGACGGGCCAGCACCACCTCGAGCGGAAACCCCCCATCCCTGGTGGACGACCACGGGTCTCCGGCCGAGGAATTTCCGCATAGCCGGGACACCTCGTTGCCCCCGGGCCAGCTGCCGCTTTCTTCTTACCCGTACCCATCTAAGCCCGCCTCGCCACAGTCCCCATACGCACAGGACCTCCAGCGATCATGGTCCTCATCGTCCGCCTACAGTGCCGAGGCCTCGTTGGCCTGGCCGGCCAACCGGCCCTGGGACGCTTTCGATCACCACCCTCACCCCGTAGCTACTTACCGACCAGAAAGTGGTGCCTACAACAACGGTGCCTACTATCATCACAATCGTACAGGTAGTGGCCACGAGCACCCGTCCTATGGTAACGGTTACGCGCCGGTGCGTGACCGCTCTGGCCCCACCACCTACCCTGCCCAGCCAACGAGCTTTGGTCAGCAATCTCGTCACTACCCATGGTCTGAAGAGAGAATAGAGGCACAGCCTCGTGAGCGACAGCCTCGTGAGCGACAGGCTCGTCGTGAGCGCCAGGCTCGTCGTGAGCGACAGGCTCGTGAGCGACAGCAGCCACGAGTAACCCGGGACCGCCACTTCTACACATCCACTGAACAAAGCGTTCCACACCAGTCCTGGGAGACTACATCCACGACTCCCACCTACACGAGTCAGCGTGAAAGCCTCTCCTCGGCTTCAACCTCTCTTGTACACCCCTCGATGAGTCACCAGCGACCTCAGCTGCCCGCATCAACTGTCCAGCTCAGCAGGCCCATAAATGTTGAGACTCGTTCAAAAGCACTGAGCCTCCAAGATATCCTGAATTAATGGCCAGGCATGTGCGAATGGTGGTTTTGTACTCTATGCACTGTATTTTTTGTGTCTCGTTTGGGTGTTTTCGTTGGACTACAGTTTTGGATGTCGTTTTGACTTTCCTTCTCCCTCTTTGTTACAAGGTGTCACGGTTTGAGGAAAACACAGGGCTGGCGTTCTAAGGCTCTCAAAAAGAAAGGGACTTTTCAGTGGAGAAGATACCATGGGTTTGACGTTTACAAGATACCCCTGTGGTTCGAGCCGACCAAGGCCGACCAGCGGACGGAGCCGAGGAGTTTGGGGAGTCGGCAATACTGTCAACGGGCCTGTCTTGTGCTTTCTTTGTGGTCCTTGGTGGTTTCATCACTCTCTCATGTCTCTTGAGACGGATGATGATGGACAGGAGTCTCTAACAATTTGGTGGCACTCGTGACTCCTTGACCTCAGGTTGACTTATAAATATTATCATGGGCGTGAACTGCCATACGCCTAACTCGAGTTCTAGTTGGTATTGTTTTGCAACTGAGTATGTATAGATATATATATATATATAAGCAAAGAGCAAAAGAGGACGTTGAGGTCCTCATTTGCCAAGAAAAAAATAAAAAGAAAAAAATAGGGGGAAAACTTCCAGTGTGTCCTGAATGCCAATACCAATAGTAACTCGTGTGCCCAGCCGGTTCTGCTGATGTCCTCATGCGCGCCTCTCCGGAAGAAACCCCCGCCAGTATTATAGACGGGCCGAGGATGCCAAGAAGTCAAGATCCCATGATCAAGGAGTCAATCAAGGCTTGATGCGAGAGCGCCCTCGGGCAGCCAGCAAGAGCTCCCCCAGCAGCACCTCACCTGGTGTCACCGCACTTGGGAGACAGATCAAACGATCGGAGCGAATTGGTTTGGTTTGGTTTGGGCCTATTTATGGGCCACGTACTACACAAGTGCGTGGTTTGGCCATCCTTGGAACCGGCCTTGTCCCTGGCTGGACCCAGGAAGGAGATAGTGGGAGTGCAGGCATTCAGGCATTCAGGCATTCAGGCAGAGAGAAGACAGACAGGGGGAGAGACAGGCGGAAGAGGACCTGGGGTGTGGTCATGTACTACGTATGCGTATGCAGTATGGTAGAGAGAGAGATCGTGGGGTGGATTGCAAAGAAGCAACGGCGGGGAGGACCGGGAAGCAGGGGGCGGCAGTGGAAGAGAGAATCCCGCCGCTCGGGATCCGGAGGCAGGGGTCAGCCAGGTTGCGAATGATCGACCGGCACAGGACCCCCATCTCACACACACCCCGGAGCTGCTAGGGGGAAGAGTATGACATGGCTTGCGAGGGTCATGATTGGGTGGATGTGGGCGTGAAAAGACCATTGGCGCTGCTGTTGCATGAAACACGAGGATCAGGAGGGAAGGGCTTAGAAGAAGAAGAAGGAGGAGAAGAAGAAGAAGAAGAAGAAGAAGAAAGAAAAGACTAAAGAATCTGTCTTGTCCAGAAGTGCCCCTGTAGTAAGTACATTGTATCCAGCCCAGCCCAGCCCAAGACCACGGGTGTGCCTGTCGTGTAACTGGAGATAGGCCACTTCCTTTTCCGGTAATGCTTGAGAGAGACATCAAAGTAGCACAAGTGGAGAAGCCTTCTATGCTCTCATCCATGGCACAAACCCGCAATAAGTATACCGTTGTCCCCTTGGGTAGGTTGGCGAGATAAATTGGCCTGGGGGAGGACAGGGCAGCTGGAGCTGGGAGCGGGAGCAAGGTCCGGGATAGGAAGACGTGGCGCCGGGTATGATGGGAGCACTAAGAGCATTTGTCTCTCGACTCTCGGTGGGATCTGTGTGTAAGAGTTGCGGGTCGTAGATGTGAGCATGCATGTCTCTGTGTCGCCATCACACAACGAGTATCTACGAACCCGGATAGGTGAGTAGATCACTCTTGGGTGGGGGGCGGGGGGAGGGGGGCCGAGATGGAGGCTGAACGGCAATGAGTGAGTGATGTGTGACTATGGTTAGCCGGAGAAGTGTTGGATGTGGAACGGTGTGGGCTTTGAACTAGAGAGAGAGAGTGAGCGTGCGAGGTGAGATGTGCGCGGCCCCGCTGTCGTACATGCGCACACCGACTATCTATCTCATCTTGAGACGGACATCTAAGATACTCTTTTTCCAGTCCCCCCCTCTTTTTGGAGGGGGGGGGGGTTACCAGGCATCATCGAAGTAGCCGGTCGGTGCATGTGAAGTCATTTGCTCGTCAGAGTACCTAGCTCCGTCAAATCACTTCGAGACATCGTCATCGGTGCCTTGCCCGGTCCCCAGCGAAGATCTCGTGTGGCTCTCGCCTATCTCGCAAAAGCAAACCTCTCAAGTCAGTGCACGATGCGGTGTTTCCAAGCCAGGGACGTGATAGCTCACAAAAGCAAACCGTCCTAATCTTGTGGCAGTTGACAGTGGACTGCGGGGGGGGGGGCGCATGTTCTGCTTCCCGCTCGCTAGGGGCACGATATCCCATCCATGCCCATCCCGAAGCCCCCAACATCCCGGAGCCTGTTTTGCTGAACGCTGGACTCTGTCGAGAAGAGCTGAAAAACAGGAGGACCTGTCCTGTTGCGTGGAGTGGCGCATCCCACCACTAGTGTTCCCGCCGTTAGTCTTCGCCCATCGACGGGCCCTTTCGGCCCGGTATTGACGACGTGGCACCTTTTGTGATGGCACCAGCCCGTGAGGCCTCACCCCTCGACCAGGGGACTGCCTGTCCTGCGCCCCTCGATAGGAAAAGCCATGGGAAAGGGAAGCCAATCCCGCAATGGAGGCCAGTTTGTGGGTGGGGGAGGGCGGCCTGGGCGGCTGGCTGGTCGATGGCGGTCATTGGGAAATCCAGGAACCTGTGGCATCATTGCCAATGGCAAGTTGCATGAAGTAAGACATGCGTTGTCATGGTAGTTGGTGCCGAGGGGGTCCCGTGGGCGTTTCCTTCTGTGCGCAAGTTGACAGATGCGTGAGGATCCGTTTCAATAATCAGACCAGCTTGATGTCGTGAATACCAAGAACGCCGGCTATCTCATCTTTCTCTCTCTCTCTCTCTCTCTCTCTCTCTCTCTCTCACACATCCTCTGGATGATCACCTGAGAGAAAGGAAATGCGAGATACTCGAGAAGTCGGTTGAAGACTACTCAGCCACTCCTGCTCGCTGTCTTCATCAGTTCAAGCGAGTCCCGTCTTAGTCGACATCGTCTTTTTACAAATAAAAGATGCCTAGCCGCCGTCGCTGTCGAGGAAGGGAATGAAAAACGGTCCACTAGCAGCAGGCTAGGTGTAGCTTCACCGTGCCAGCTCATCTCGAAACAAAGGCCATCCGGGGATGATCCCGACTTGTCGATTTTGACGCACTCGTCAGGCCCCCTCCCTTGCCCAAGACGAGAGCCTCGCTCCCTAGATTGACGTCAATAGCGAATATCATCAAGGTGTACCAATATAAGTGGTGTTTCCCGATTCAACGTCGACTTCGGTGGAACCCTCCGGCGTGCCAAGGTATCGCGAGCAGGGCTCCATGGGGGGGAAGAAAAGCAGAGAGATGTCGTTACCATGATCGGCCGCGGCGTAGCCACGATGTAACCCTCGCCCAGCGACTTACAAGACTTCATTGGGGAGGGGGGCTGGATTAAGAGATCTGTCCAGTCAAACAGGGTTCGTGGGAATACCGATTCAAGATCTAAGGTTGCATCTTCCACACTGATGAGCGTATCAACAGCACGCGACGCTGACAGAGATCGGAGACCTGAAACCTTGACGTGCATTTGTGACAAGAACCATCCTCCGGCCTCCTCAGCCGGGATCGCTTTCCCAGGAGGGGTGAAGAAAAAGTACACGTACTTGTCCGAGCCCGCAAAGCGATGACACGCCGCTGAAATCTTACTTGGTATGAAGCCCCTGGTCAGGCGGTACGGGAGGACCTCCCAAGATCCCAAGTAATTGGCAGCATAACACGAAGGA
The DNA here is from genome assembly GCA_003012965.1 of Juglanconis oblonga. Taxonomy (NCBI): domain Eukaryota; kingdom Fungi; phylum Ascomycota; class Sordariomycetes; order Diaporthales; family Juglanconidaceae; genus Juglanconis; species Juglanconis oblonga. The sequence goes on along the minus strand of MUZH01004371.1, from coordinate 40,389 downwards.
CGTCTATCCGTCTATCTATGGAACCTGATTTACCATCTTTAGTCAAAGCTGCGGACCGGGATCCCAACACCCTCAGTGTCAAGGTGTCAAGGTCAGGGCCAAGCCAAGCCGTCGGGAACATCAGGCAAGTCAACCGATTTGGGACCTCAAATCAGATTGGGCACGAGCTTGAGGAGAGGAATGCAACCACACGATGTCACCGGCGCCGAAACTGGACGAGAGCATGTTCTACCTGGGTGTGTATGGTATGTCATCCGCAACCCCGTGCGCGCCCAGCCTATGTCCGGCAATCCGGGTCTCCGGACGATCTCGACATTCTCGAGATTCTCGTACTCAGAAGACAAATACGACACGCTGAGGAACCGCCAACGACCGTGTGGTGGTCCATCATTTCTTTTTCGTCAGCGATCATCCATGGTCGCACGCCATCACGACAGCTGAAATACGACCTCCCTCTTCATCTTCGGCTTCAATATTGACTCAGATCGATGCATAGTCGTTCAAATAGTCTTTGTGAGCCAGAATTGGATCGTGAGATTGCAGTGTTCCGGAGTCCGGCAAGGCGCAAACAGCCGCCCCAGATCTGAGGGGGTGTGTGGACATGCACATGTATGACGCGATCCACTGTCCCGAGAGTTTGTTTTCATGTTCTGCTTCAACGTGCTCCGTCGCCAGATTTCAACGGTGTTCACGTCAATGTGTCAAATGGTTGGCTCCCGCGATGGCCAACGGGCGGCCGTTCCCTTCTCCGCAGAGGGGACACAACGACTGCCAGGAGACAGCCGGGCATCGGATCACTCGTGATATGACAACATGTGCACATACATCATTAGCAGAGTCTATCTTGCCTCGGGATCTCCCCTGAGAAGCCACCAGGCCACACTGTTCCCACTCGAGTAAGAACGGGCAAAACTCAAAACTATCGAACTTGAAGTGCTGAGAACCCGCGCGCCTCTCCTGCACATCGATCATATCCCAGCCCATGATCGATGGAGATGAGTCTGCAGGCAGAAGTCTCAGGGGAATTTGGCACCCAAGTCTCGGCCGCCGGGCACCCAGGGAGGATACAGGCAGGACATGCCCTCTCCCGCCGTCACCCACAGGCGCACAGCATATGGGGAGCGCCCTTCCGGGGTGTCACGGAGAGCGTTGGACAGAACCCCATCCTCGGGCACCCTACGGCACCTGTCCACGAAAGACCTGTGCTCACTACAACGAGGACCCTGGATCGCCTGTTTCTCCCGGCAAAGTCATGAGACATGATAAAAATAAAATGGTGATGGCCACAGGGCACGTCCGCCGCCTCGGATAGAGGGAGGGGAAGACACCAGACCGTTGCACCGTTGTGCGCCGTCAGCGTTCTCTGTCCTATCCCTGTGGCTCTGTCCGGGTCAGGTCAGGTCCCTTCTCGAAGCATTCCACCCACCCAGCAGCCCGTATTCCAGTTCGGGGCGCGCTGCGCGGGCTGCTCGGTGTCCAACCGTAACCCCAGATGTGAGACAATCGCCGTTCTGTATCACCTACACGTAAATACTCCCACTGCAGTGTGTGATCGATGCGGTGACTGCAGACCAAAAACGAAAAAGAAGAGAGAAGGGGTGGGGTTTGGGGGGGGGCAGATTTCGAGGATCCCAGCCCGTCGGATGGACGGGGCGTGTTACACCCAGACTTGCGCAGACTCTCCGGCAGACCCTGACTATTGGGACTCCACTCGGAGTCCTTCATATGGCTGTTGTGCAAGCCTAACCCAGCGCGGTGTGTCATTGCGGATCATCAGAGAGCTTGACGCAGCACTGTGTTGAGGTAGATGTATATGTACATCGAACAGCGTGGCGGCAGACCCTCCAGGCGGTCAGCAGCAGTTGGGCACCAAGCTCCCTCTCCAGGCGCCAGGTTGTCTCCTCCAGTAATGCACGTATCAAACAGCCCTCTCCGAGTCTCTGCTCGCCAAGTCGAACCAATCCTCATATAGATGCTAAACTACCGAGCAAGCCGTTTCCCCGTCCACGGAATTCGCATCTGTTCTCACCCACTGACTGATACAGATGTCCGGCCGGATAGTCTTTGCTTTTCCCAGGAACACGAGATCGGGTCTGCCGGTACCGACAAAGTGGGTTTCTTATCTCTCAACAGGGAAAAGGGAGAGCAAAGAAACCGGAGTACGGGGGGGGAAAAAGCAAGAAAGAAAGAAAAAGCAGGTCTTGTATGTACCTCGCGAGGCTGACCATGCAACATCATACATACACCCCCAGGTCATGTGACGCCAGCACACCCAGCCTCGACGTCTCCGCATACCACTCGGTGATGTGATGGCACCTTTTCAACACGCGCGGACCACCTGCTCGCCCGGGCAAATGCGTACCGTGGCCCAAGCTCCCGTCAGATGCGGAGTCTATCTCGGCGCGAGGCTGGCCGTTGGTGATGACGGGTGTACATGGACAAGACCGCACACTTTGAGTAGGCTTGAATACTTACCGAGGACCAAGCAGGCTCGCGGGGTCGCGCGCGCCCTCGAAAGCTCAGTTTCATGTCGGGCAGAAATAGAGCTCCCCAATGTTCAAAGGGCCGCCGTCCTGTTTCGGAGAACACATCGAAAACAAGAAGGAATCAAAGCTCGATCGAACCAGGCTTGGAAGAGATTGTCGTCACCAAAGATGTTGGCGCTAAGAGACGTAAGTAATGAAGCACCTGTTCAACGGTCCAATACGGGCATCTCCTGGCAAGGCAATCCGGGTAGGGGAGGCTGATTTCTCATCGATAGCCGCGGCCGTCCTAGCTGCCGAGGACGTTGACGATAAGGTTCGGGCGGACTGCACTTGGCAGTCCGAGATGGTGGCGCGCAGGACAGCGGTTGTTTCGAGGGGCCGGATCGGGCCATGCCATGCTTGTTCTCTGCTCGCGGGTCGCGCGCGCCTCGCTTTGCGCAGCATTGCGCAGCATGATGGACCTTGCGCAGGCACCGAGCGGCAATTTGACGGATTCTCCGGCCTTGTCGCCCTTGGTCCCGAGACTTGGATGAGATGGTCGGGACTTTTCCTCCGGCCAGCGTGCCTTGGCCAAAAAAAAAAAGAAAAAAGAAAAAAAAAAAGAGCTCCGAACTCTATCTCGCAGCGCATGATGGACACACATCGGCAGAAACCAGCCAGAGCCGACAGAGCTGTGCTCCATCCGAAGTTTGCCCATATCCTCCCGGCGGGAATCTAGCTCCCAGTCTCTATTTCCGGCAGCTGTCATCCAGTGGGTCGGAAGGCTCGGCAGATTCCAGCACTGCGATCCTGCGAGGCAACCCGAAGAGGAAACTCAAGGGTGGCATCCGTGTGAGACCATTGGCCAGTTGGCAGGCGCAGCAGTTATGCATGTTCGCGATCTGCCCCCCGGAAAGGAAATTGGGTGGAAACGATATTTTTATCTTCCGAAAACGTTGCGGCCAGTCTGTGTGGGTCTGCAGGCCTTGCAGGCCTTTCTAACATGCCGTTGACCTTTTTACCTTGCCTGTCAGTGTCCATCCATTATCCATGTCACTCTTTGGCACATCTTGCGAACTGATCTTTCCAGACAATTAATTGTCTGGACGAGGTCCTGGGGTTTCCCCTTGAGTTTGGGGGTTAGGTGAGCAAGCAACATGCCGTTATGCTGTTTTAAACCAATGCAGGACGGTATCTTTCGACTTCGCCCCATTGATGAGCCACGCTTGGGTATGAGACGCCCAATAACAAGTTCGTTTGCCTGTTCGCCGGCTGACAAACCGTCTCGAGAGCCAATCTTCTTTCGCAGAACCTGCATAGCGTTGAAAAGTTGCGTCGAAGTGTTCAAAACGGGCGGGAAAAAGTTCAGCTGCCCTTTTCGGCCTAGTCTCCCTTCCGTCTGGTGTGGGTTTCATCGATTATTTGGTACAGCCCCCACTGACACCCGCCACTGACAGCCGTCGCAGAGTTGCATTCTCCACCGATTCAGCCATGGGCTTGCGAACCCATTTTCAACGACATGCGCCTCGCGAGTGCCCAAGCAATCTGCATTTTTTCTTCTTGGTCCTTTCCTCACCAAAATGCCACCATCTATCACTGCGCCAACCGCCATCTGGTCTCATCGGAGATCATGGGGATCGAAATGAATTCCTACGGGACTTCTTGGTTCGATTGAGGCAGCATCGACTCTCTGGGCTGAGCACACACAGTCTGCCAGGCTCTCATCTCAACGCATGCGATACCCGTCTAGCTTCCTTCTCTGTCAGGATCATCTTGAGCCGTCCATTTCTACGCTTCATCCAAGAGCGAGCCCGACCCACGCCGTCTCTGCTCGTGACTGCCTTGATCCGCCCCCAAGTCCCACTACGGCTATGTGGAATGCGCCAGACCAGCCCGCAGTGACCTGATGGCATTTGCCACTCCATGTGGCTCTATCATATCATATTAGTCTACATGGTCTAGAATCGAACAATCACAATTCGATTTGAGCCAAATGCAAGAAGATAAGAATACAAGCAGGAAGGACTCATCCAGTGTTTGATACAACCTGATCATTCTCCACCCCTGTTCCTTCCCTTATTAATTGTCTCTATATGTTGATTTACTATTCATCCCCTAGTTCTTTGTTTTCGGTGGTTTTGTTTGTTTCTCTCCAGTGGGTTTTCTTTTGGATGATCATGTATGGGTATATCCAATACTGACTAGGCACATGTCACAACAGTGATCGCTAGTGCGTTGCATAGGGTGTACTTTTATGAATTCTCCCCATTAACCCCCTTCCCCCCCCCCCCAATACGCTGCGTCTAGCTGCATGGTCCGTTTCAAATAGTCCGGACAGTACCTGAGGCCGAAGGATTGATGGCAGCAAGAGCTATAGAATGTAGAATTTCCCACTCACAGACTATAGTGGGCCTAGCTTATATAAATATAAACTACGCATATAGAAGGTAGAAATGAAAACTTAGTCCTGCTCTCTTCTATCTGCTCCTCTCCGAACAAGTGATCCAAACAATCGACAACCAGCAGATATCGGATCATCACTCTCATTCCATTTTACCGGAAGACCCCCAAGTTGTGCTAGATGAGGCTTGCAGTCTGCTCAAGATGGCTTCATATGGCCATGACCAGGGTTGCCCAGGTAAACAAAATACGTTATTGCCCTCACTTGAGCACTAGACTTATTTGGCTATATCGATTTGACTTTTCAGGTTTACGACATGTTTGGATTTACTGTTCAGTTTTATTCGTGCAGGGGGGGCCATGAGGCTAATGAAAAGCATGGTAGAAAGCAGATCGCAGGATGGATCAGGGCTTATCATTTCGGCGTCGGTTTGCTCAGGTGGCATTTTTCATCTCATCTATGGAGGCAGGTGACACGCATACACGCATCATGGAAAAGTACATCGATGCTACATGTCCGCAACACATCATTCATCAGCCCGCGAAAGTCACGGCCACCATAAGCAAAAGGGCAGCCCGCGCCGAGTCTCTACATCATTACGCCGTCGATCCGTGGTCTAGCACGACTCGACTGCGAGACCTTTCGCCGTCATGAGTCCTTGGCGGATGGATGTACCTTTTGCTGTGGTGAGGTACCTGGCCGGGCTCTTGCGGTCCAGTGCGAGCTCGTCCAAGCTCGAGGGTGCTAGCACAGCTCTCGGCCCTGCGTCAGGGGCATGTGGGCCGCGAAAGCGCACAGGCGATGGAAGTATCTGGTACGTCGGTGCGTCCGTCTGCAAGCTGCGGAGGGTCTGGGGTCAGAGCTTGTATATCCGGCGACGACGAGCCCAAGCCCCCTGGTGCTTTTGCTCGATGCTGACAGCTAGCCTCGTCAAGGTGAAATGTGAAGTGACTTCCCATTAGGGCTACCGTTGGGCGAGAACCAGTGACATGTAGGGTGGACCTTTCCTCTTGCTGGATCATCAGGGCGTCCATTCTGCAACGGAGAGAAAGTACATTACGGAAATAGTACGGTAAGGAGCATGGCTCGGACCTTCTCTGATTTTTTTTCCTATTGGCCCTTCTTCTCTCTCGCCTGGCACCGCCCATAAAGCTCTGTTCTCCCGTTTATCATTGGTAATGGGCAGAAGGAAGGATGAGGTCTCCGTTTGGGCGTTTCCGAACCGTCACGCTTGAGCAGGCGATGGTGGATACCTAGATAGCGATTCCCCGGCGCGCTTGAGAAGCCACGGCGGCGATTGCATCGAACACACGTGTTTAAAACAGGGTTTTGTACACCCGTGACGCGACTTTTGGAGTTTTTGCAACAATTCTGACCGAGAAAAGTCACGATATGTCGTTAGAATGTACTACTTCGCCACCACATATGTGCTCACCCGGTGACATTAGGTACGTCAATTCAACCAAAACACCGTACTTTCTCTCATGGTACTGTGGGTTTAATTTTTATTGTCACGAGATAAATCTTATGAAGCTGTTTCGATATAAATATGGCCAACACAGTCGCGAAAAGTCAGGTGACCCGACTTCGTCAAAAAAAGAGCTCTCTCATCACCACATGTACACTCAGCGATATACGTTAAGGGTGACATAACACCGCATTTCTGCGCAGAGTATTGTCATTTGACTCTTTCAATCTTATTTGATCACCCATATAATTACTTGGATAGAGACGTTGCCAATGTCGGTCACATAAATGCGCCTCAGCACCAGCACCAGCACCAGTACCAACACGCACATACTCGGCAATACACCTAGATTGAGGAAGAACACGGCATTTTTGCGCAAGAGATCATCATTTGATTGAATCTTCTTTAAATTTGACCACCTATAAACTTATCCGGGTACAAAAGTTGCCGATGTGGTTGCGAAGATGCGATTCTTCATCCCGGGGTCGCCAGTGGTTCGCGCGATATGGCGACGATGATGGTGATAATAGCACCGAATCGGCCCACGGTAAGTTATCCAAGTCATCAGAAAGACAGACAAATTACCTTCCTCCACAAGAATCCGGCTCAGAATATCTCATAGTTAACCACATTACCGTGCGGGCGAAGAACATTCTTCTTTGCTCTGTCCCGTCTCCAGAACGACGTCAAACTTGGCCATGAACATCTTCAACTTCCACGTGGGAGTGCCCATAGGCTACCAGAGTCTCGGAACCATCGCTATCGATATGTTTCTATCTTTGGGGTGGCCTCTGGGTCGTAGCGTTGCCCTAGGTAAGATCTACCCGTAACCCATCGGACAATAACGGGACAAACACCCCCCCCCCCACAGCCATGATCTCGAGGGCAGACTGCGGCTGTGGTGCTCGTAAGGGGACAGCCATCGATGTCATCAACGGTAATAAAATCACGCTTCCACGTTCTCTTCACGGTAACCCGATAGCGATCACACCGTCCCGTGCTGTCTAGAAGATCTTCAAAACGGAGGAGGGTCGGGTAGTGCCCCAGCGGCGTCTCTTCCGGCCCGGATCGTGTACATCTCAGCAGACTGAGATGTGAATCTCCTCGATATAGGGCTGTGACGGGACAGACGAAGACAACGCAAGGGGGGGAGAGATCCCCAGCTCAGAGAGTCCGCGAAGCTCCACAAAAGCCTGTGCAATCCGCCAGGCCAAAATGGGGGACGGGCAATAAGCCTCGTGATTAAGAAGCAACGTTTGGAGGCGAGCTTCGCGAGCCGTAAAGCGTGCTTCTTCTTTACAGCCTACAATCCCGGTTTACATCCAGCATTGCCATTAGCTGATAGGGATTTAGTATCTTAGCATTAGATAGTACATACTTGGTTACTTAGTGAAGGACGGCTACGATATTGACGGGCATACCTGAGCAGGAGCGTTAAGGAGGAAGGCGCCGCAGGCTGAAGCGCCGCAGACAAAAGGGGGGGGGGTCCAGGGGGTCTCCCCTTGGGAATCAATTAATAGATCTCTTGAAATCCGAAAAATTAATGCTATGATAAACCGCGTTCGTCCTAGAAGGGGCCCCGCCTCTAAGCGTTGCTTCATTGCCTGCTGCCATCACGATGGCCAGCCCAGCGTACTAGAAATAACCTTAGGTAAGATCAGGGAGACCGAGGAAATGAATCGGCAAATTTATTAGCTACTGTAGTAGTAGAAAGAGCGATGAAGGCGGGGTATAAACAGAGAATTCTGACGGACCGGGACAGAGACTTCGATTTTAGTTCCGTGTCTCTCTCCAGCATTCTGTGAGGCGCGACACGTTAGCAGAACATATTTGGCAGTATGTATGCTTAAGAACACTCGGGTTTGGTGTCCAATGAGTCAAAAAGTTGCTGCGGTACAATATTAGCATCGTTGTTATGAAATCTTGTTGATGGCGCGGAAGTTTAGAAACACATACTAGTTATCATAAATTTGTATCGCTGTTGACTGGCCTTTCTGTACGTACGTACTGGTAAAACAAATAAACGCGATAGGGTGGAGACGAATTGTATTCAGCTCTACCTCGTACGAAGGAAGAGGAGACGAAGTCTCCGATCTTCGTACGGAGTCTAAGTACTAAGATTGTTTCAGGCGCACGTGACCGCGCCTGGTTCTAGTCTGCTAGTCACTATAGTGGCTAGCACCGGAGTCTCCACCATGCCTCGTACGGAGCCGCAATGCCAATTATTCCAATAATCGCAAATATTTCCACGGCCCTGGAGGCCAAGACAGTATAGTAGTGACAGGGGGCGATGGAGGTGCGGCGGTGGACCGGGACAGAGACTTACAGCCTTTTCGCTTCATCATCAATTTATCCCTCGTCGGCTGGCCCCACAACAAACGCAATATCTTGACTCCTGGGAATATATGCAATTGGCTTCGCATGTAAAGATGGCATGAAGGTACCCACCCGGTAGCTTCTCCGAACTTCAATCGGTTTATCGGGTTGTCCTTTTTTTTCTTTTTTGGCCCGGGGGTGGGGTGTAACAGGGTTAATTATTTCATAAATTCAGTGTTGATCAAGGAAAATGTTCTCCCAAATGCCTACCCGGGTAGGAGGTAGCCAAGTACGACTGTTCTTCATCCATAGGTAGTCTTAATTGGGACTGATCCGAGAGCACACACCGTCGAATGCTAGCACAGGATGAAGAACTGCTGTGGACGTCCTCCATACGGATTTGTTACGGGATACCTGTCGATCTCTTCCAAGGTTGGCCTCCGTTTCGCTGGTTTCTTGCGCACATCCTGTTCCCTTTCTTACTTGCACGTGGATACATCACCTCTGAACGGATACTACTGCACTACCGCGAAGCTCTCCTTACACAATCCGCACTAAGAAACAGCTCGGCTCCCGATGCGTCAGCATCTTCTGTCATTATTACTGCTAACCACCTGTCAAAAGTCTAGACTACTTTCCCCTCCTTAACAAACGCCGCTAGGACATATCTCATTCGGCAGTCTTGCCAGTGACAGCGCTTAGCCCACCGACGGCGTCGCTAGCGCCAGCTGTCAGCCTGATGACACGAACGAGCAGGGATCAACAGTGTCAAGTGGAAATCCAAGCTCCCCGCTCCGTATCCTCTGTTTCGCCACCGACCCGAGCCCTGTCAACCCTTTGTCCATTTCCCCGTGCCAGAGACTTGCTGGACTTTGGCTGATGATGGCTTCCTGAGCATACCGATTGTGCAATTCGGATTTGGCCAAAACCTTGCTGACCTGGGCAGCCACCGGGTATCATGCATGCTGTTGGGTATCATGTGAAAGGAAAACCAACTTCGACTTCTCCGCCCCTTTCTCCCCTCGGCCCTCCACTCTCTCTGATCACGTGGCCTACACAATCTAGGCATCGGACCCATCTTCCTGCTGCGATGTCAACTGGGTCAGCTTCTTCTTAAGGACATGAGCCTTTTCCTGGATGACTTTGTTCTTCTCAGCAGCGGCCTGCTTCACAGCGGCCTTCTTTGAAGCAGCTTTTCTTGCGGCAGCCTGCTGAAATGGCAGCAGTCCGGCCGCAGCGTGTGCCTCGAAACCAGGGGGGCAGCGAATTGCAGGCATGGGGCCATTAACCCGTGCTACATTTGGGTTGTGAACTAGTCTGGCTGGCATGACTGGGGCACCGGGCTGGCGGCACGGGCGTTCGTCCATGACTGCGCGCAACTCCTGATTGGTCAGGTATGCAGGCTCTCTGATGTGGGCATTCAAGATCGTTCGCTCGGTTCGGTACTTGTATTTAGTAGCCTCATCCGGGAAAGGATCCGCGCCGCTCTGCACCTTTCTGGTCGGGCTGTTTCGAGGGCAATCGGGACCTCCTGGCTGGCCAGCGTGATCGATACAATTGTGGGCCATAGCCATCAAGGTCGATGAACGACAGCTGCTCTGTGAGCTTTTCGAGCTCGAAGAACTTCGAGACTTTTTCGATTCCTGTCGCTTGAAGCCGTGGGGCATACCTCTGTCACTGCTCTGGCCAACACCGCCAACCTGGGCTGGCGCTGTCTTGAGCCCCGTCGGCAGTTGGGGCCGTTGTGGACCGTGGTGATCGACGTTGTCTTCCTTAACCTCGATCGCCGCCGGCGCAGTGTAAACAGCGTCATGGACTGCAGACTTATCGTCACCAGCGTCGAATGAGAAGACTCGCGCATTGCGTGGAGCCACGAACGAGGGCGCGTAGCTACTCTGGTCGTCGATAGCGTCGTCTGGAAGGCCACCGTTGATCCTCATGAGCTCCTGGATAGTCTCCAAGGCGTTGACCGCCGTTGGTGCCTTAACAACATTGGTACCGGTGGGAAGCTTGAGTGGCTCAGGATGAGGCGGCGTTGTGTGAGGCGTGACATGGTCCTGATCAGCTGTCGAAGCGAGGATACCCCGGGTGATTAGCGAGCTGGAAGAGCCTGAGCTCACGACACCGCTTGACGAGGCAGACGAATCAGACTTTTGAGGCGACGTCTTCTTTGAGCCCTTGTCACTTGGGAGACGTGGTCGACCATTGGCGTCGAAGAACCGTTGGGCCGCGGTCATTCTCTCTAGGAGATTTGCGTGGCGCTTCTTGGATAGCTTGGACTCCGGGCGCCATAGCTCGCTCATAAAAGCGTCGGAGTTGTGATCGAGTACGATCTCACGGTCTATCAGCAGCATTGAATTGTTAGCGCTGTACTTTGTGGGAATGTGAGGTGGTCTGAAGAAATAGAGCATACTGGTGTCCTCAATAATTGGCAGGACAGCGAAATTACGCATTTCGCCCTCCATGACAACCTGCTGGTCCTGGCCGAGTCCCAAGTTCTCATCTGTGACTCTGTGTCAGTACAATATAGGTGAGGTGCGGGATGTCTGGGATTCACCTTCACTCTTACTCAGGCGGTCCAGCTTGGCTTGGAAGACTTTTGCATCATTTCGATTGTAGACGCTGCCGCCTCGAGCGAGAACGACCGATTGCACGCCAGCCTGGTCGGATATGATTTGCTCCAGGCGCCTGATCTCGGCCTTGAAAGCGGTCTCGCGCTGCTTCCACTCCTCTGCCATGGCTACGAACTCCTGGACCTCCTTCTTCTGGTTGTTTCGAAACTTCTCGAACTTAGCTTCTACTGTACTCAGCCTGCCCAAGCGGATCCTAAACTCCTCGATCATGCCGGCGACAAAACTGTTGAGGTGGCGTGGGATGGGCTGCGAGATGCCGTTCGACATGATGGTGGAGGACACGGTATCCATCATCTGCGTAAGATTGGGGTTGTGCCAGGTCTGGTCGGACTCTCTGTATATGAAGTCACTCTCGATGCCGGAACTGGTGCGCCAGATTCCAGTCCCTGGGTCGTGGGCAGCTTCGTGATAGGAGGTCGTTCGCGATGACATGGACTCGCTTCGCTGCATGATCTGCTCGGGGTAGGGGATGGTCGTGGCAGTGGTAGCTTGGGTCTTTGCGGCATTGCCCAGACCGATGTAGCTCGAGATGCGAGACAGACGCGGCGTCCTCTGTGCAGGCTGCTGGATAGGAATCTGGGTGGAGGAGCGCTGCAGAGAGCGCTGCCCTGCGGCTGGCGCAGGATACGCGGCCACGTCGGCGTGTATATCGATCGAGACGGGTTGCTGCGCGATGACGGCCTGAGAGGTGCGAGCTCGAGGGCCAAAACCAAGCCAGTTGCGACCATCCATGTTGGACTGAGGTAATGGAAGAAAGAACGGGTGGTTTGTCGGGGAAATGGTAAGGGTGTGATTGCAGGAGCGCACGAGCGCGTGACGTTAGGTGATGTCGCAAAGGGAATCTCGCGAAACAAACTAGTCACGGAGACTTGACCAGATGTCGCAAGCCCTGACACATACGAGAGAGAGATCTCGCTGTCTATTTGAGGGCTTGCGAGTGTCTTGTCCGGAAGCGTAACGCCGGATGAGAGACAGAAAGGTGGTGTCGCGCAAAGGTGTCGCAACGGAGGTCGGTAGCAGTCTCTCGAACGAGCGACGCTCACTTTTATGCAGACGAGAAGCGTCTTGGTATCGAGTCGGACGTTTGCGAATGTCTCAAGGGGCAACACGATGCTGCAAGAGGGAAGGTAAGTTGGGTAAACGTAAAAGGGATGTGTCGTGATAGTCGCGTCGATGAAGTTTCGATACCTGGAAACAAGACTTGTGGTGAAAAGAACAAGAACAACGAACTCGGTAACTCGAAACAGTCGAACTGGTCCGGAACCGATGGAAATCAAGACTTTCGAGAATAAATGGTTGTTGGGTTTGGGATCGCGCGAACGAATCTAAGAACCGCAACGGTGGAAGGCGGAGGTTTAGTAGCTCGCAACCCAGACCGTGAAAAATTGGGAGAAATTATCACTGGCTGATAGCGTGAGAACAATAGGAGCGTCTATTGACAATAGAAAAATTCAATAGTGTCAAAGAATCAGTGTGGTTGGGGTTTGGAAAAAATCGGATTGGCTCAAGGTTTTGTATTTTTCCCTTTTTTTTCTTTTTTCAACCTCGTCGTCGACGTCGATGGGATTCCTGGACTCGAGGGCGAGAGATTTTCTCGGTGAACGACGAGCGCACGACGCACACAGCGTTCAGACGACGGCGGAGGGCGATGCCGTCGCCGTCACGGTGGTTGAGGAGAGCAGAGGGGGAGGGAGGAAAAGATGTGAACTCGGAGATTCAGGCCGACCACTCGAGAGAAGTCAGGGCCGCGACAACCAGGGTCATGGTGATACGCCTGGTAATGCACGCTGGAACCTCATCCGCCGATGAGCATCGATATGCGTGACGAGAGCGTTTACCGACCTACGACCGAGGGATGGACATCTGAAGCTAGTCGTGGGACTGAGCTGACGGGATCCTTGGTCCTTTGCCTACGTGCCTGGGGACACTATCGTGGCCGCAGGACGTTTGAAAAGTGGTTTGCCGAGCAACGCCGAAGCTGTGGAGGTTGCAAGAACGAAGTGTCAGATGGGATTGAGACATGGGTTTGAGAGCGTGACGGCTAGAGGAGGCCGCGCGATTTGCATGGCCATATTTGGATGGAGAAATAAGAAGCACTCAGCTGGGGTCTGAGAACAACGTTCAGATCGAATAATGACCTGGGGAGGTAGATTTGAGATCTAGCTTCTATGGTCTAGCTCGTCCGTCCGTCGGTCCCGTCCTTCTAAGAAATGCTGGGCACACATGCCATCCTGCAAATGCTCAGTCTGCTCATCAACAAATGACGTGCTGGAAAGAAAGCAGATGCTCTTCCGATTTTCTCGTGCTCGATGCATCATCCAACCACCACCCCCGTCTCATGGTTTTTGCGTGTTTCGTTTTCTCCCTTTTTTTTAGTTGCCTATTGTTCGAAAGAACCTCTACTCAATACGTGGCCTCTTCGCAATGGGGGACGGGTTGCCCTCGCTGAGGGGCCTCGACTTACTGCCGGCCTTGGAGAAGTACTCCAGGCTGCCCTTGGGGTCAGCCTTCATGGTGTCGCCGCCGGACTGCCAGCCGGCGGGGCAGACCTCGCCGTGCTCGTCGGTGAACTGGAAGGCCTCGACCAGGCGCAGGGTCTCGTCGACGTTGCGGCCGACGGGCAGGTCGTTGACGGTGATCTGGCGCAGGGTGCCCTTGGGGTCGATGATGAAGAGGCCGCGCAGGGCGATGCCCTCCTCCTCGATCAGCACGCCGTAGTCGCGCGAGATCTTGAAGTTCTTGTCGGCCACCAGCGGCAGCTTCAGGTCCTCGCCCAGGCCACCCTGCTTGCGGGGGCGCTCGCGCCACGCCAGGTGGGTGAAGTGGCTGTCGGTGGAGACGCCCAGCACGGTGGCGTTGAGCTTCTCGAACTTGGGTAGGGCGTCGTTGAAGGCGAGGATCTCGGTGGGGCAGACGAAGGTGAAGTCCATGGGGTAGAACAGGAGGACGACCCTGTACGGCGTGGTAAGCATTCATGGTGGACCTCAGCTGCTCGCCTTCTCTTCTTCTTCTTCTTCTTCTTTTTTGGGCCAAGCGAAGCAGGGCAGGCAGGTAGGTAGGTAGGTAGTAGAGATGTGTATGTGCGTGTGTGTTCACGGGCCTGGATCATCGGAAGGATGCCCTGAAGCCATGAGGCAGTCGCCAAGGTGGAAGCTGGGGCTGTACTCACCACTGGCCCTTGTAGTCAGAGAGGGAGACCTCCTTGAACTCGCCGTGCTCGAAGACGGTGGTGGCCGTGAAGAGCGGGGCGGGCTTCTGAACAAACGCCTTGGTAGACATGATGAGTGTGGATGAGCTGGTGCGGGAGGGGAAAATGTGTCGGTTTGTTGGTGGTTGGCGCTGGCGGTGGTGTGTGTGCGGCGAGGGAACAGGTCAAGTTTGTTTGCGGTCAAGATGAGACAAATGGAGACGAGAGCAGCGGAGGAGGTGGGAAAATGTTGAGACCGGGACGGGGCAGATTAGATAGCGCGACGGGCAAATGGCGAACCGTGACGACCACCGTGGGCAGTGGCAGAATCACGCAGAAGGCTCAAGGAAAAGTTACGTGATAGCCCGAATCCACTTTGCGGTTGCCAACCCGCGTCGATGCCTGGCCCAAGCACCGTAAATCCGATCTCGCAAGCAAACGTCGGAGTCGAGCAGGGGCCAAAGCTTGCGCGACCCACTTTCAGCGCACTTTACTCGGGAATCTGACGGAACTTGACCCTCACGGCCATCTGAGTTTGATAAGATGCCGATGATCAAGTGCGCGTCAATTTCGCGATTGGTCAACGTGTCAGGGTGTCTGGTCAAGGTGCTTTTCCATTGCCTTAAGACAAGGCTGAATCTCCACACCATCCCAAGACCCTTCCGCCAATAGGATGTCACTCCCTATCTTGGTAGTGGGGTAGCCTCGCCTGCCATGGTGACTCTCCAAATGTTGCTTGCTTCGAGTGGCAGCATCTTTTCCGCAGCATCTTTTCCCCTCCATCACCCATCCCTTCCATCATCCATCCTTTCCATCTGCCTTCCAGTCCCATTTTCTGCCCATCTCTAGTCGTCTTGTCTAGTTGAGACTGCATCGGGTGTTGTTGTGGTTGTACATACATCCGGCACACGAGTCGCCTATAACTCAAACGCTGTCAGTCACGTCTGTACCTTGAGCACCCATCTGAACATTGAATTCAGAGACTTACGCATGGTACTGCTCAAGTACTGGCGGTGAATAGGCCGAGCCCGGATGCAGCGGGCAAACATGCTCGGGCAGCAGGCCTGGCCACAGCCCGGAATGTGGACACGAGTACCCGTGATGTAGACAAAGAGTGCGACCACGTTAGCAGTGAACTGGTTATTGCAAGACCATGAGTTAGCAAGTTGGACCTTGTACATCGAACTATTCCGAATGCTCATAAGAAAAAAAAGGGACCAGGGATATTGGAGGTTCTCTGAGGTGTTTCTTTTTAGGTATGGATTGTTCCATGTGACTTACCTTCTTGCTTGAGAAGTCCTCGTTGATCTCAGGCACAGTGATCCGGACACCAGTGCCCCAGTCGAGAGGACGCATCACTGCAGCCTGCTGGATGACACGGTCGATGAGCTGGTCGAGCTCCCACTGGTTGAGCAGGAAGTCCTTGTAGAACTGTGGCAGTTCGGAGACATCCTGGAGGTACGCCAGGGCATTGAGCATCTGGCGCCAGTCTCGGTTGGACTGACTGGTGGCCGGAGCCATTTTGTTGCTGGTGTTGTTTCTGTTGTTTGGTGCAGGTGGTGAGGAATGGCTTGGGAGATTGAGGTTGGTTGTAAGAAAGACAAATTGGAACTGCTCTGGAAATGCAGAAGCAGATGACTGTTTGTAGGAAACCTCGACAGACTGCGAGAATCTGGAACTGCATAAGCATATTAATGCTTGCAGGAAATCTCGACAGGTTGCGAGGATCTGGAACTATACCAGCATATAACTGCTTCGACAGTCTGCGAGGATCTCGAACTGCACAAGCATATGACTGCTTGCAAGAAATCGCGACAGGCTGCGAGGATTTGGGTATGGGTACCTAGGCATCCCCACAAGGCCATGGCCGCCTGCAATGCGTCGCCTAGGTTGGGGAGTCGACGTTAGATCTTAGAGAATATGAGAGGTGGCTGAAGCATAGTTTTGCTGCCAAACCCTGCTCTACATAGCTTCAAGTTGCCTTAACAAGGAGATCAGAGCTATTCTTCCAAATAATTAGTATCTGTCTATAATATTGATTTCGCTTATACTGCTATATACCTAATATAATGTTGTTGGTGGAGGGATGTGAGTCGCTCGCTTAGGCTGGAAGCCATCATACAGCTAAAATATCTTTGCATATCTGGAAGTTGCCTCAGCCAGGAGGTCAGAGTTATGAAAAACAAGCTATAAATGAGAGTCGATACACCAGTGATATGTCCAAACCCGGAAAAGCTGTAGATATTTTCAGCAAGATTGGAAGGGCCCCCTCTGTGACCTCCATGAACTAAGCTGCCAAATATGAACATTCGAACAAATGTCCACTACTTTTCACCCACTAAAGCTATTTGTAACTCTTGTTTTGAACTAGAACAACCTTTGGGTCTGAAATCACTAGAAGCCCCAATCCTTCATCCACTTCAGCAGCCACTCATCCTTGACCGGACCGAGACTGAGGATGGTCTTGCTCAACTTCTTCACTCTGTCCGTAGAAAACGTAGTCCCCTTGACCACCGTGACACCTTGTCTGTCCCCGACGTCCCTGAAAAAATCCAAGATCTTTACGGCTGGCTTAGACGCCACAGCCCCTTTGTCATTCAGATCTGTATTCTCTAGTTCCAAAGTCCAGTCTTTCATACCCACTTCTTCCAAAGGCCCAAGCCCTCCCAGTCCAGCCTTGACAGCCGGTAGCACCTCAGCCCACGGCCTCGGCACCGGGTTCACGAGGTGAAATACCTGGAACGACCCACCGTCATTGCCCTTACCAGCAGCCAATTGAGATACTGAGCTCAACTCCCAGATGATAGAGGAGAGCAAATCAACCGGGACCCAATCGACGTCTCCCAGCGCACACCCATCTGGGATCTTCCTGATCGTCTTCGCCGTCCTGAGCAAGAGAGGAAACCACTCAGTGTCGTTCCATTTGGCTCCATTGCCAGGAGAAACGGACCCGGCGATCTGTCCGACTCTTAAAATCGAGACGTCGATTCCGCTCTTCTTGGCGGCACTGGCAAGTACATGCTCAGCAATAGCTTTGGACTCTGAATATCCAGTCGGCTGGGCGGCGGCAAGAGTCGGAGGCAGCGACTCGGGAATCGTACTGATTTTCGAATCGACAGCATGCCAGTTCCCGACCGACGAGATAGATGACACGAAGACCAGGCGCGGATGCATAGGGCTGCTAGCGCTGAAGTCGACGAGGTTCCGCACGCCGCGGATATGGACTTCCTCGAACGTGTCGAGGGAGTGGTTGAAGTCGACTTTCCAGGCGTTGTGGATAATGATTCTGGCCGTCTCACGAAGCTCGGACAGGACAGCCGGCTGGAGCCCGAGATCTGGTGCCCTATAGTCCGCTTGGTGGAATGAGACACGCGGAGACTCAATACTAGGCGGAGACGACCACTTTGAAAGTGCCTTCTCGATGCGCTCCTTGGCATTGGCGGAGTGGTCGAGGCAGCTGATCCGGACCACATTTGGATCGGAGAGCAGCTGCACGAGAATCTGCGTGCCCAGGGAACCAGTAGAACCGGTCAAGATGACATGGACCTTGGGCGCAGGATCAGATGGTTCTCCACCACGTTCGGGAGGTGGGGGAAGATCATTGGTGTATCTCTCGAGTATGTTTCTCATCTTCTGAAAGCGATCTCGGGATGTATCACCCTCGGTCTTCGTCTTTGACAACCCGTTGCCCCCACGAGAATGAGACAGAGTGATGGCAAGAGATAGCTCAGTGATGGTTGGATGCTCGTAGATGTATTTCATGGAGATCCAGGAGATATCCGTGGTACGGTCTGCCGATAGAATGCCAGCCCTGAGTAGCTTGATTATCTCCACGGTCTGCAACGAGTCCAGGCCCAGGACGAAGAGGTCGTCGTTCGGTTGCACATCGTGTCCAGAAAAAGCAGAGGCAATGACGTCGCTAACGAACTTGGTAGCCGCTGCCTGATCAACTGGTGAGCTAAGGGTGATCCGTTCGAGATTGCTCGAAATATCGCGATCATATAATTCAGCGATCTCATCTTTGTACTGATGACCAGAGGTAGTTCTGACTACGGTACCTTTCGAGGATCTGCCAAACGGTCGTGAAGGGGAACTGATCAGGATCATATCTCGGGTGACTCGGGCCTGTCCGGGAGCCTGAGAGTTTGCTTTCTCGATAGTGGGCCAGACAGCATCTGTGAGAGACTCTGGGGTCTGATGAGGATCCTTCGGCTCCAAGATGAGGCAGGGCTGTGGGCGGCCTTGCCCAACGATCAGAGCACCATTGATCAGCGGGTGCGCTGAGATCTGGACCTCGCTAGGGACAGGGTTGAACTTCTCTCCATTCGACAACACTATAACATCGTCAACACGCCCGTGGAACGTCCACAGGGCCGGTTTGGTGGTATGGCGCCGAAACAGGTCCTTAGTGTGCCACACCTCGACATCCGGGAAATTGGCGGAGAGACTGCGGACCTTCTCGAGACCTGGATTCCTTCGCATGATCATCTCATAGATTTCATTGTCGTATGGCTCCATGATGGCTTCCTGTACCGGGTTCCACTCGAGACTGGCCCAATCTTCGCGTCTGGGTACCAAGGCCTGGATGGCGCCTGTTTCAGTTTGTCCGTAGAACTGACAAACATCTGTGACTTTGCTCAGTGCCTCACCTGCACCCTGCGAGAGAGGCCCACCGGCGTAAAGTAGGAATTTGAGGTTCTTGCATTTTTCAATGCCGTTTGGTTCTTGTACCAGCTGCTCTACCACGATGGGAGGGCAAAAAATGGCCTTCAGCTTAAATTGGTCCATGATCTCGCTGACCAAATGGCCTGTTGGGGGCCGAGTCGGCGGACTCATAACAAGCTTCGCGGTCTGGTAGTAGATTGGCAAGAGGACCATGGATGAGAAGCCCGCTAGATGAAATGCAGGGAACGGAGAGAAGAAGGTCGCGTGTTGCGGGAAATCCCATAACGACCAATTTTGATTCACCCGACCAGGGATTATGGGTAGGTTTCGGTCGTTATCTCCCACGGCAAAGGTTCCGTGGTTCATCACAATAGGCTTTGGAGGACCAGTCGAGCCTGAGGAGTGGAGGATGAGGATTGGATCCCACTTAACCTCATCATACTCTTTGTCGTAAACGTAGTGTTGTGTACCTGGCTTGATCATGTCGCTAAGGGCCTCAATCTTCTGCAAATGAAGATCTGATTTGTGCTCCAGCAAAGACGTGGCCAGGTACTCTACCTCGGATGCGTACAGAAAGTGACGGCACTGAGTCTGTTCAAGGAGAGATGTATTCATCCAAGCAGAGTTCCTCGGTGAAGGAAGCAGGACCTATGAGATTAGGGTCAGTGTAAACTTTCCTATATGTCGCACGAAGCACAAGTCGTCACCTTGTATCCGCATTTGACGGCAGCCAGAAACACGACAACATAACGCAGATCGCTCAATCCCATATACGCGATCGTCTCGAAGGAGTCGCTTGGGCCCAGGTTCTGATGAATCCAGGCTGCCATATGATTCGTAGCTGTGGCAACTTCAGAGAAGGTGACGGCTTTGAAACCATCACCCACATTGTTGCTAATGGGCACATAGGCATAGGCGAGGTCGGGTTGACTCTTTGCTGTCTCATCAACCACTACTGGTAGGAGACGAGATCCATATGGAGGGTCCATGATAAAAATATCGGCAGTGAGATTCTGAGTGAGGACATTGAGAACAGAAAATGAGACGGTTGGTGGGAGAGTTCATAAGAGAATCACATAAGGAGAACGATGAAGCTTCAACTTGAACACCTGTATGCTCCTCCTATTCCCGAGACTCAGGCCCTGATCGGCCTGGGGCTCACAGGAACTGTTTACGTACCTGTGGGAGCAGAGTTCCTGTGGGAAACCATGCTATACCTGAATAAGCAGTATTTTCAGTGCCAAGGTCGATTTAACCTCTGCCTCTGCTCCGGATATTATTTATCCGCTTGCTTACCCCTGTCCGCGATATATCTTTTTATCTTAGCAGTTAAGCTAGCCTTTCAAGGGAAAGATCGTTATATTTCTGCTTAGAAACTATTCTATAGGAACTTCCTATAGCTCCTCGATCTAACGATTTATAGGAGCAAAGTTCGTCTAAGAGTTTCCGTTAGCACGGTAGTAGCTAGACGACTAAGCCTTTTCGAGTCGATCTTAAGTTTATTATAGAGTTGGATTTAGGGTTTTCGAAAGACTCTAGCTCTAACCCTCTTAATATTCTGGAAGAAGAAGGTAGTAAGAGTATACGGACGATCGGCGATAGGCATTCCGCGATAAGGGGGCCTTATAAGGTATAAGCGATTATTATAGGGCATATATGCTAACTTGTTAATCCTCGAAGTTACTCCTAGGAACTTTAGGCTGAATTTCCTATAAGCCGATTAGGGCCTTAATGCTATAGTGCGGAGCGGTCTGAGACCTGAAAGATGCATGCTAGTACATCTCCAATGGAGGATAGTTTACCTGACCAGAACCATTTAATAATCAGGGAGCATAGAGACCGTATCCTTAATATTCCTGATGTAGAGTAGAGAATGATTCCAGCAGGGGCTCTGAGGGGGCTCTAAGGGGGCCCTAGATCAGCCCCCCTTGTCCTGTAAGCGCTACTGCAACCCCTCCCTTCCTATAGGTAGCCCGAGGCATGTGCCGATCGTTAGTTGGAGCCTATTTTGGTTAACGTGGTCCATGAAAATTAAGGTACCTGCCTGTGAATACGAGGCCACGAAGGAAAAGGACAGAAATGACTACGAATCAGATCAGGGCTCTGGGTATGCATGTTGAATGACAAAAAAGAAGAAGGGAAAAAAAAAGGTAACCCATCCAGTCCGATCTGGAGGAGCCTTTCTTCATGCACCCGACATTTGTAGTTAGGGCAACCAGTACCTCTGAAATTGCAGGAGCCATGCAAAACTTCATGTAACTTTCTACTTAACTCAGCATACTTTACACTGCCACCCCTAGACATCTCTAGCCATTCTCCTCATACAATGTATAATGCGTTTTTCATCATGCCCCTATAAAGTTCAGCGCTGCGGCCTACTACCTGAAAAGCCTACTATCTTAGCGCTAGGTGCAGTTATTCTGCTCCTATAAGTTTCAGTGCTCTAGCCCAGAACAGCCTAGATTCCAGCGCTGCATGCACTAATGCTTTGGGCACCAATACTTTGGTGAGTCGGGTGGCGGTGCAGAATACGCTCAGTAAAGAAAGCTACATCAAGGTACTGGGTGCATCAATTAGAAATGTCGGATGGGTGCATGACCCAGATGATGCAATACTGTACTGTGATTGTTCTCAATTTGGATACTGTCCACGACCGTAACATCCACGAGTAGAACCTTATGCAGTAAGGCTGACCACCAACCAGTACTATTCTACTATCGATCCAAGCCCTGTGGGTCGTGGTTGCATTTGCTCACACTCGGACCGTAGAGATTCCGGGGTTAAGAGACGTGTCCACCTGTGCGTTGGAAGACGTTTGCGCGCGATGCAACAGAATGAGGTCTCGCTTGGTATCGTTCGGACTTGCTCAAGTCAAGGGCAACACACAGAGACCGACCAGCCATGCATTCCAAAGGCGAAATGTCACCTTGTCTTGCCCAACCTCGGTCTTGTTCAAGACTCGCCATGCAACAGCTCCTCCCAAGACTGTGCAACAGACCGTATACACCCATCCCACCCCCCAGAAGGAAGACACTCCGACACTCCACATAGGGACCAAGGCTGCGATCGACCAACGGCACGGGCGATCGCCCATAACTAAAGGCCCGGTGCAACGGCCCCTGGCCTTGTCGCCCACAACGTCCTCTAAGTCCTGCACCTGCACGGTGGTGAAGATGACACCCCATAGTATAGCAAACCACTGCATCCCTTTGACGGTAAAGTTGGAGCCGCATGTTGCGACGGAAATCGCCCCCACTGAACTCGTCAGCCACAACTTGCTCAAGCCGACTCGTCAACGCTCGGTTGTGCTTACTTGCGAAAGTCACGTAGCCCATGGCATTCACCGCATTTTTTCCAATGCAAGACCGGTCGGCAAGACCGATGCCGTTGTAGAGCCAACCGAGAATAATCCCAGCAACCCATTGATAAGCGCCTCCTACCTTGAGGCTATATAACAGCGCCGAGAATTCAAACAGAAGCTGCAGCTTTAGGGCTTGTTCCGGGGTGAGTCTTTTTGCGGGGAGCGGTCGCCACGGCCTGTTTATCCGGTCTTCCTCGATGCTTCCATGTCGTCGTTGGTTATCGATGTTGAACGGGCAGAGAATAATCCAGACCCAAAGAGCAATGAGCGGTGCCCGTCCAAGCACTTGGCCAACAGTCCGATGTCCCTGCACCAGGTGTGCCTCAGGAACCCCTCCAAGAATTCCGAATATGCTCTGTGGAATGAGGATGGTCTTAAGATCGCTGCGGGTGAAGAGCCAGATGGTGTACAGCTCTTTCGACACGTGAGTGAACAAGTTCAAGACTCTGGGTTCACTGCGCTGAGTGGTTCTCGAAATCTTGGGATCCTCAGATTCATGCCCTGCTGTATTCAAGAGAGTGAAAGGACAAACCAGGCCCCTGAGAACCCCAATCATAGCGAGAACGTAGTTTAGGTGTTTTTCTGCGCCAACGAGATTGAGATTTTGCTGCTATCAGATCAAAGGGTCGCATGGTGCGTACTGTTTTATACGTCGTTTCCTCGTCACAAGAGGAAATTGCCTACACCAATGAGGGCTTTTATTCGGCTCACGCATGTTTTCTTGGCATCGCAAAGCGGTCTGTGGATGGGCACGCAGTACCCTCGCAGCACTATTCGACAGCAAGTCCACTATTAAAGTATTCATAGACCAGAGACATGGTAGGATGGTGAGCGTGTGGTTACAATCTTTTCGGTCCTTTGATCTTATCGCAAGGCTGATTGAGTGGCACTGTAACACTCCGCTTCCAGGTTGTTTGAACCTTGTTGCTGTATCATGGTAGCTTCAGATGATGGGTCTTCCGATTCAAAATAGGTCCCGAGAGCTCGTCTATATGAACGACCTAGTTCGTATCCGGTAGTCTTTCGAGCTGATATGAATTGAAGTAATCGATTCGCACTCTTTCAAAACAGCACTATGCTGCTCTCCCTCCCTTCCTGTCCAGATTCCCTGCAAAATCAGTTGATACAGAGAGCTGATGGATGGTTTGGGTAGCTACTGCAGTGGTACCCTGCTGCCTAGTCCCCACACGAGAATCTTGGAAGTCAGAGGTCGTATAAGACTGGTCAGCAACCACAGCAGAACAATACAACGTGCACGAGAAATCGCGAACCACCTGTAGCGATATGATATGTCGTCCAATTGGTATGCAGTTTAATCTGGGTCAGGGAAATGCGGTGTGGACGGGCAAGGGTAGCTAAAGTGATGGTTAGCGCCTACTTTGACGTTGTATTTCCAGCCCAGAGTAGTGGGGATAAATATCTATAATACTCAGAAACTCAATATAAATAGAAACATGGTGAGGTATACTGCATGCAACAGCTGGTGGATGCTCAGGTGCAGTGCTATATGGATCGCTAGCTGCAGGATACCTAATGTCGGCCCGGTCCTGGGAGTGGAACTCTTTGGTCGATCTTGAACGTGACTGCCTATGTAGCAGGGTTATGCGTGTGTATGTGTGTGTGTGTGTATGCCTGGTTTCCTTTTCTTTCATGGGATGGTCTCTGTTTACAAAGTAGTCTGTCCAGCTTATGTGGCCTCCTTGTATGGTTCTCCCGTCTATCTACCCCAACTTCAGCTGAAGAAAACCACGAGCTAGTCACTGCAGCTAAATGCAGCTGAAGATTTTCCTTTTTCTGTAAGCGTGAGGTCACTCTGAAAATATGGCTTGGTGAGAAAAGAGCTGGCGTGCAGCAGCGGCCGCGGCTCAGCGAGGTTGCATTCCTGCTGCCAGTGGCTCTATCTGTGTCTCTCCAAGACCTCGCAGCATGGGTCACATCCAACATTTACTGGGTCAGGGGATGCTCATTCCCCCCACCCCCCTTTCGCTTCGACGAAATGCCTCCAAGATGTTGGTCAAATCTTCCCGCAGAGCGTGAGATGTTGAGTGGTATTGGTGCTAAGGGATGGTGTGCTGCATAGCAAGTACCCAAAATAGAGCAGAAAGTACGCGTCCGGATCAATTAATCATAGTATGTAGTGAGATCTACGATGAAGACTAACATCAATGTAGTATAAGATTCTAGTACCTAAAATGTAGCCCCGAGAATATTCGCCGACCCCCGGGCAGCAAAGGCTATCTTCTTGGTGTGAAACAATTTCCATGGGACAATTTTCATTTCTTTTGGGGCAGTACACATCGCACCACCAGATTCGCAGTGTCTGTTGCTTTCCAGACCATAATAATGGCTTCAAAATCGAGCCAGTCCATCCCGCCGGATGACGACTATCGCCATGCCTATATGGCTGCCATCATCGCAATTACGGTAGTCGCTGTCTTGATCGCGTGGGTGAGAATGTACACTCGTATCTACATAAGTCGAAATCTATGGTGGGATGATTGGGTAATGTTTATTGCCACGGTGAGTGGACGAAGTCGCCTACATGATCAAAAAGAGCCTACCTTCTGAACCGGGCGTCTTTCCAGTTTCTGACTATCGGCACCAACGCTGTCCTTCTCGAAGCATACAATTTGGGCCTCGGACGACATATCGAATACGTTCCGACCGGTCAGATACCAAGATGCTTCATGTTCCTTTGGATCGCAGAGCCCACCAATCTGTTCGCGCTATACGCCGTGAGACTTTCCATCACACTATTTTTCCTACGTCTCATACCAAAGCACAAGGTCCTCTATCATCGCATAATATGGGGCATCATTTGGTCCCTCACCATTTCAGACATCTACGTGTCCATCAACTACTTTGTTCAGTGCCGACCAATTCAGATGGTCTGGGATCCCACAATAGAGGGAACATGCCTGAGCAACGTCGCATACCAGGCTGCTCCATGGTTGTATCAAGGTACGTGAGAGCAAGCACACCTTTAGGTTTGGCCGAAGCTGCTTTTGGATCGATCTTCACGTTGACACCCACCAGCGGTATCAATTTTAGCAGATCTTGCGCTCATGTCTATCCCCATAATGATATTTCGCACGCTCAAGCTACCCACGAAGACAAAAGTCGGAGTCATCCTTTTGTGTTGTCTGGGAGTGTTGTAAGTCGACAGAACATCCACCCCGAAATGAATAGATCGTATTAATCGAATCACGGACGCCAGAACATGCGCCTGCGCTATCGTCAAGACCGCCTTGCTTCCTGCCTTGTTCGACGAGACCGAGGAGGATAAGACTTGGAGCCTCGCAGAGCTCTGCCTATGGGCCCCGTAAGTCCAGTTCTCCGTGGATAGCTGCAACTGGCACCACGGATGCTTCCCAACCCAAGCCAGGACTAACATCCTGCCCCCCCATCTAGGCTTGAAATCTGCGTCGGTATGATGTGCGGCTCCCTGCCCTGCATAAAGCCCCTCTACACACGCCTCCGATACGGCAAAAAGGTGACCCAGTCTACCTCCTCGGGCTCCTACCAGCTCTCCGATCGAACTCGGTTCGCCAACAAAGGTGGAAATGCCATTTATCGATCCCATGGTATTGAGTACAGCAGCGGTCCCGCAGTCCTACCGCACCCAGAATCGGAAGACTCCATCCTGCCTCGGGACGTGAGTGATGGACACGTGGAGACTGGGGTACATGGCCCAGCAGCATCAAAGATCCCAGATTGAACAAGGCGTGATACTAGGAAATGATTAGAATGGTGCTTGCTTATAAGGAGACCCAACATAAGGAAGCCAGCAGTGCCCACTTATAAACCAAACTATACTATTGGCTTAACCTCGCCTTGGTGGCTGTACTCGGTGCTTTGCCTCGTTACCATGGGCACTCGCTTTCAGCCGTTGTTTGATCAGAACGGACGTATGAGGTAGTGTGACATAAAAGCGTACGCTTGTGCGGAGGCACAAGCTGGTTCCCTATATACCCTATCACAGGTAGCATTCCAGCAGTCCGAGTTCCCAGACCGGTCTGAAACCCTCCCTGGATGGGAACTGCCAGTCTTGCTATGTTTAAAAGTTATTTCGACGATCAGCCGATCCATTTAGCCATTCTCAAATGCCCATGAGATCAGTTAGACAGCTATTCTCTCTAGGCCGTTTGGTACTGCCTACCTACTTTATCCGGACTGACTGGGACTATCGGAACGTTGAAACATTTGCATACAAACCTTTCGCAGTAGCCAACAGGAAGCTTTCGTCCTCGGGTGAAGTTAACCGGATACATATGACTAGAAGGTTGGAACTTATTTCATGGAAGATGGTAGATATTGAGAAATTAACAGTCGATGTCACTCGACGACAGTAAAACGGTCTTTTCGAGCCTGGGACCTTGGCCTTAGTCCCCAAACCCCCTTTCTCAGGGTTCCGGATGGAAACTTAACTTGTACGTAAACCGGGATGGGATTCGCAGAGCATTGGGTCCGTTTCAACGCGCAGTAAGTAAGATCGTGGTTTTAATACTAATTGACTATTACCAGTGTAACAAACTCCCGAGGTTGTGGACTCTGGGGGTTTCCCTTCAGGGGGCTGTCGGGGGCATGGGCTAGTGAACTTGGGACCATTTCAAAACACACCAGGGTCCATCACAGACTCCCCGTTGTTGAACAAATGAGTATGATGAATTAATTGATTTCCTCTAGGCAAGAAAGGTAGGAAGAAAGTTGACTAGTATTTTGCATAGACCCATATTCCTCTGTCCCTTTGCTTCGGAGGGTCTTTCTACTGAAATCTCTATAATACTGATCCTAAACTACTAGGACAGATCTTTAAACAGCTAATACTATAAATCTACGGCATTGACAGTGCTAAAGAGAGAGATAATTGATAGCCGTGTCAGAAGGGGTATTATAGGGTCTTAGAAGGTATTAGAGGCCTGTTTGTCTCAGAGCTTCAACACCTGTCCAGCTTTTTCCAGTGGCAGAGCTCAATGCTCGACCTGGACAACGAAAATCCTAAGATTAGTTGGTTATCTAGAGTTTTCCATGCTTATCGTCTGTATAAACATACGAGGAACCTCCCGACACCTGACTGGCACCGGCTATTCCATAGACACTGTTGCTTGGTATTAAATAAGCTACCTAACAGGATATAGGATCCGAATATTTTTCTAAAGCAAAAGCTACTCTGGTACAATGTGCTACAACCGAAACATATGGAGTTATTCCTGTTATAATGGCAACTAGAGCAAATCAGGTGCCTTGCTAATAGCGATAAAGAACATTTGAAGTAAAGGACTAATATATAAGGCTCTTTCATTTCCTTCTTTCTTTCCGTCTTGGATTTTTTCCGTCTTTTTCTTTGTCTTTCTTTTCGCTGGAAGAGGAAAAGGCTATTTTACGGGGACTCAGGTTTCTAGACTAACATCCGCTTCCCTATATCTATCTTTTCTTCCTCCTGGACTGAGGATAGTAGTCTATGTGATGAATGTCTAGGACAGTATGCTTTGCGGCTTGCTGAGCATTCTGCCACCTTGAGAAAGCAATGGGGTAATTACAGTCTGCAGTCTCTTTGGATCCTTCAGGCTCTTCAGCCGCTTATTAAGGTTGGATCGGTCGCCCGTCTTGGCGTTGAATGCTGTTGAGGGGGGCGGGGGGAGAGGGCGCTGTATATTGGGACTGGGTGGTTAAAGTTGGAACCTGGGGCGCCTGGGACAGTGGTTCATGGTCCCTGTTTGTATCGTCAACCACCTCCGGATCGGGGCGAAGGTCGTCGAAATTGAAGTTGTGGTCGGTGATAATCTAATTAGCATGCTGGAGCATGTCGCACAGGCTATTAATACCTTCCCTGGATGATTTGGAGAACACGCCCACTATCTCGGTCTTAACTTGAGAATTTTCTGGTGGCTGTCCACCTCGGTGGCTGGGTTGCTGCTAGGGTTGCTGCTGCTGGATCCTCCGTCGTACAGGCAGTGCTTTTATGGCGATAGCATGTCGTTAAACTGATGACTAATCGGGCAAAACGACCATTTTAGCCAGCAAAACTCAAAACTGCAAGTAGTTTCCAAATGTCATACTAATAAACTCCACTATGCCAGATATGATTTCACTACCAATTTGGCAGCCCAATGTCATGCAGAAAAATCAGCACTTCTTGACGCACTCTTCCTGTCAAGCAAAGCATAAAGTTGGCTGATCATCATCATCATCATCTGCAGCAAACCTTTTCATCACTTTCCCGAGCGGGGGCAGCAAGGCTCTCATGCATGCAAGGTTGCTCTGAGACATTCGACCAGGCGCAATTAACCACAGCCTGCCTCATCATGCAGCTTAATCAAAACAAAGAGAAGCATCACTGCTTATAAAGCTGACCAGGATATAATTGTGCCAGAATTATGTTGTTCGGTGTCTCAACCTGAATTTCAATCTGGGAGTAGCAGATACCACAGCAGATTCCTCTTTATGCTGCTCTGCTTATTATGACTTGAACAGCAGTCAGCATTCAGCAGCTAGAGAAACCAGGAAGATATCCCGTCAAAATCTCTGAGTACACATCCTGCATATGCATGGTTCGGGTGGGCACTCTCTGAGCACTGTCACACCCCCTTCGTGTATGCAAGCGCATGGGTTAACAGTGACTGCGCCGCCTGGTGCCCCTGCCAGCCGCGTCAGAGATGCTTCTTTGATATCTCTCAGTTTGGACTGTTGGTTGCTGCCTGGCTGAAGGGAGTGTTTCACGCCTTGGCACGTATAAAATATGCCACTCCCAGGAAAACCTTGGCATGCCAAAACTCCCACACTGCAACACCACTTTTAGTTGTCTTTTTACTTGTAATCGAATCAAACAATCTAAGCAATAATGCCAAATGACGAAGACTTCGGTGACCGAAAGACACCAGTTCTTCGCTTAAGACCAACGGTGTCGACTGAACTAATCAAGCCGGACCAACGAATCCAACAGCCAGATGGACCATGGATAGCCCATCCAAATTTAATCGAAGAGCAGATTGGGCTCCACCAATCCAAGGATCACGCGCCAAACATCACCATGGAAGACTATCGAGATCTCTGGAATGCAGAACTGGCAGCAGACATCGAGCGATTAAAGAGTACTGATTTGAAAGACCTCGAAATCAGGTCGGTCATCGTTTTGGAGCCTACAATCAGCATGCAGAAAATCCAGGGCAAGACGGACCACGATATCGCTTCAGCCATTGAAAAGCATTACGTCGGTGCTCATAGGTCAGTATAGATCCCCATTCCATGCTTGCTTTGAATCTGACTAGGTATGATCTGACGTTTATTGCCTGTAACATAGGTATCTGAACCCTGGTATACTCTGGCCTCCTATTCTCATCGATCGCTTCGGCGAGGATTGGAGACTCAACGCTCGAGGAATCTACTATCGCCATCGCTACTCTCCTGGATGGGTCACAGCCGATCACAGCTTATGGTTACCGTCACTGGACGGCATAGACTGGAACGATGCCATCGAGGAATCTCGTCGGATCAGAGCTAAATCATTCTTGAGACACGCCCTAGATAACGAAAAGTGGAATAAGAGCGAGTACGCGTGGGAGGCGGATGCTTGGACAGATGTGTTCAGCCTTATGAGAGATGATCCAGCACTGTCGGTGTGAGCTCGCTTCCATCTAATCCTTGTCCGGTCCTCAGAACGCTAACAAAACAAGCGACAAACATGAATACAACACCGTCGCGCAGAAAACACACCCCGTCTCGTGTCTTCTGACGGGTGAGTCTATGTATATCAAAAGAATCCCTGACGCAACTTTTGGCCTTGCCACTTTTCAACCAAGAGACTACCAGAATGCCGTGGCTGAATGGGATCTTGACCGCGACCGCTTGGAAGCACTTCTTTTTCACCGGCATTGCGGTCTCATCTCTGACCCGCATTGGGGTGACAAAAGTCTCGTTTTCCCCTTTGCAGTCTACGAAGCCAAAGGGTGGAGTGGCGATGCTCGTGAGGCGCGCCAGCAAGCTTGTTCAGCCGGGAAAGTTTATCTCGATCTGCTAGATGATCTGTCACGACAACCAGGAAAGGTCGGAAAAGTAAATGGCCAGTACCAAACAGATCAGAGTCGCAACAGCCAAGTCTTTGTATTTACCAATTTTGGGGCTCACTGGCACATTTTGGTAGGATACAAAAGACCAAGGCTGAAGAGAGAGCATGCAGGACGTCAAGGGATGAGCGAGTCTGTTTACGTAAGCCATATCAAGCCCACATGTATCGTGTACTTTGCCTCATTATGAACTAACTAATGGCGGTCTAGGTATTCCAGAGAGTCTGGAGTGGCCGAGTCACAACGGAACGAAGAGCCTGGGAACTCCTTTCGTTAGTCGACCAGATACACCTTTGGGGAGTGACCGATTTCAGAGATTTCGTAATGCGACACCTGAGGCCGTGGCATGACTTTGGTAAAGACTGCTACGTCAACGATGTAAACTTCATGAAACAACTACCGAACATGGGCAACATGATCGTGGACGGCAAGCTGAGATTTGAAGCGCCTACTTCTTGCCTGCAGTTACCCGAATGGACTAAACACGTCACGGACGGTGCTCGCCTAAAGTTCCAGGAAAGAGCGTGTCATCAACTACACGAAGCGTGGACCAAATATCGAGGATTCAGGACTAAAGAGTCTCCCATCGTTCAGAGATGCGGAATTAATGAGTGTGGTTCGCTTCAGAATCCCGGGTACCCCCTGGCAAACTCCGAGGAATGCATTATGCACCTTCGAGAGGTCCACGGAGTAGATGATGCGGAAATAGCCAATGTCGTACAAGCTTGGGAAACGGGAACCTTTTTTCGACTGGCAAACCTCCCGTTCGAGATGAATCATGCTGGTGAACTGCTGACGCCAAGAGGGTCCCGAAAACGAGGTTCAGTGGAGACGGTCGATAATATAAAGATCTTAAAGAGAAGTCGACGATAGCTTTTCTAAAATTGTGGAATCTGTACGCCGGGCGAAGGTCAGCCAGTCCGCAGACTGCCATCTGCGCTGAAGAGCGCTATTCCAGCTAAGAAGAGCGTTTAACAGTCCAAATTTGATTCATTCAAAGCCCTCAACCGTGGTACTGAAGTGTGTAGACTACCAGTGTGCAGTCAAACCAACCTCTGTGTGACGGCACGGTATATTAACCAGAGAAGTAGTGAAGCTCCATGCGAGTGATGAAACAAAAAAATAAAATAAAAATAAAAAGAAGTAGTGACGTTCGTGAACGTCTATCGGCCTTGCGACGACTGTACGGCTGGAGGTCGACATGATTTTAAAAAATTGGAACCCAACGTCCAACACTGTCATCGCCGGCGACATGAATGCTGGAGATGTCTCATGGGACTCTGACAATCCTGACTATCACGGAGGAGCTGCCTTAGCAAACACTATGCTGGAGAATGGACTGGACCTCATTTCGGAATGGGATATGCCGAGGGCTTTGTAAGCGCAGGAATTGAAGCTGTCGCGAAGCGCAAGTGGAAACAAAAGATGGGCCCTCCCAAACGGGACGCCGTCCCAACATCAAAAATAGTACAATAGCAACAGCACTGTGGTACGTTGCGATTATCCGGTTGCGATGGTGCTTCCGAACACCTGTTTCGAACACGGCAACAGGTATGGGATAATAATACAGCGCCTCGGAATCCGGGGTTGCTATTCGGGGGGAGCGACGACGATCACGCTGAGCGCGGAATCGTCGCTGGAATAGTCTGCCGGCTGCGGTGCTGGTTCCTCACGGTTGAATGGGTCGTGTCCAGCGTGAGGGTATAAGTGCTGGATACTCACGACAGGATGGACCCTGGAATTGTTGGGGAACTGGAGACGGTATGCCAACGGACTGATTTTCTCCAGGATCTTGTACAGGCCGAGTCGTGAAGCCGTAAGCTTTCCTTTCTTCCGCAGTGGTCGATACGCCTTTCCGACCTTGAGCCAGACTCGGTCACCGACCTCGAATTCCAACTGGCGGTGGCGCCTGTCGTAAAGTCGTACCAAAGAGGCTCTATTTCCCCAGTTCGAGCGCCTACCCCTGCCAGAGACATTTCTGCCCATGATTTTGCTGAATCACCGCGCCATGACAACCAGCAGCTATCCAACTCCCAGTCAAGTCACCACGAGCCTGTACCTGATCGCGGCGAAACTTTACAGCCCAATCACCACCAAAGACGCTCTAACGTACTACCGCGGCCTATTGTTGCATTCACCGAGCCCACACCACTGCCATCGACGAATGCAGCACCAAGCGCCTGGTCGTCATCGATGTCTAAACTCACGAAGCACACCGATGAGTCACGAGAGACGTATCAAACGTCCAGAACAAGCAACTCCAACTTAGATCCCAAGGACAGTCGCCGGGAGACGGTGGCTTTGATGGCAGGAATCGAAGGAGAACCGAGCGACCAGCCGATACAGTCTGAGAAACCGCAGCTTGACGACCAAGCTTCTATTTCTCAGGGCTCCACGACATACGCACCTGAACAGATTGTGGACGTGGTATCAAGGTTCTCAGCTGAAATACTGAAACACCTGAAGTCAAGTCCTGGCTGTGGCCCCATGCATGATTCTGCGCACCAGCATCTCCTGAAGGATCTTGGAGCCGCGTTGAAGGTGTTTTCTAAGGCTGTGAACTGCGACGAGTTTGATCTTTCGCACGTGCGAAGCCTAAAAATGATCAGACGACTACGAAACAAAATTTCACACCGTATTATGGAAAAGCTCTGCCGCAAGGCAGAACCTTACAAAAGATGAGGCCTTTCAGGACCTAAATGATCAAATTGAGTGTATTGTGGAGAGATACAAATGCCAAAAGATGCACGTCATTCGCCGGCGTACTGCCTTATGTCTGCGACGGAAGGCGACACCTGGTCTGAGAAGAGACCAATACCGAGTCATCTTCGACGTTGACTGGGACCTACTGGCATTTCTGGAGAATAATTACGAGTGCGGTTCCAATCAAGATATTGGAAGGATCGCCGCGGTTACAGGCACGACGGATAGCGCAATTCTGTGTTCGGTGGGCGAGTACTTTGCGTGTCAATGGCCGAACCTGTCTACAACCCTGCTGGACGCCATAACGCTTTTCCGTGGACGACCAGAGAAGAGATACCAGCGTATCAGTAAGCCTGCAATTTTCTTCCCCAATATTACCTCGCGACAAGTTCATAGGGATCTGTGATGCTGGGCTTCACTTTGGACTATGCACGTCTCAGTGGAGCTCACTCGGACATACCCACCTCGAACCCAGTTCAGGGCTAATGATCTTGCCAGAAACAAAACGTATCTGCGTGCCAGGCTCTGTGTCATTTGACACTACGATGCGCATGATTACTGTGGAAGGGCCTGAGGAATTTATCGTTTCTCTAGCCCAGCAGATCTCCTGGCTTTGCGCAGCATGCCATGATAAATTGGACAAGATCTCGTACGCCTATGTCGGCATGGCCGAGGGAAAATACATCGAAACTGCTGATGCTGTATTGAAGGTGGATGTTAGACTTCGACCTTCTGAGCATCAGAGTTCACAGATCTGTTGGAACTCACTGCTCGGCCCGGCTGTCATAGTCTCCGGGTTTCCAGTCCCACAACGCGATAGTGGTGAGCGAGGACTTGAAATATCAGTTCCAACGATGGCTGCTATGTCTGGAATATCTCAGGCCATTTCATTCGAGGGTGGGTTCATCTTCAAAGGGAGATGTCACGCTTTAGTGCCTGTCCAGGTTATCGGCAAGTCGGTTCAGTGGCATATGCTGGATACATGTCCGGAAAAGCTTGGTTGGGATCACATCCGCACGCACTGCCCTACAAGGTTGAAAGGACATATCAAAGTATTTTCGAAGTATTGCTCTTTCGTCGGATGGTATCCCGAGGTTCTAGATCTCTTAGGCGCGTTTCCCCACCGAAACTTGTATATACTCAACATACGACTACTTTTTGCTAATTTTCTTTTCAACAGGTACCAACCAATTTCAGTATGACTCTGTGCAATACTCAAGCGCACAGAAGCCCCCAGACTCCCTAAGCATAGACAAATTGGAACTTGGGTTTAGTCAGTGGGGAGCCATTAACGTCGGCTTTACTATGCGCAAGCACGACGGGTATAAGACGCAGAAGCCCGACGATTACGATACTCTGCTCGAAGACGCAAACGAGATGCCCATCATTATATATGATACATCGCAGAGACGAGCGACACAGACTAATGCAGAAGACTTGATACTGCAAATTCTTCTGCATAGACAAAGCAAGGGACCATCTGCCGTCAATAAGACCAATCCAGTAGACATCATCGATGGCGCGGCACCGGACAGGCGACGGAACTCGACCCGGAAAGCTATGAAAGCCAATGCAGAGCGAGTTGTTGGCTTCCGTACGCAGCTCGGACAACCGGGTGACAAAGCAGTCCTATTCAAGGAAGAAGTTGAGCGACTGCACACCATCCTGGACGCTCTATGGGCGAAGACATTGCCCGAAAGCTCTGGCTTCGAGACGTGGAACTTGAGCTTCGGGAAGCATCGAATTAACGGCTGGGAGTACATGTCACTTGTCAACAACTCGACCATCAAGTACCTATCTCCAAAGTCAGTCGATTTGGGAAAGACTAATGGCGGCTGGCATCAATACGCCGAAGATGTTAGGGCTCTGAATCTTTTTGTCAGCAACTTCGGGGACAGATTTCAACCTACTCCGCCACACGGTCTGTGTCCGACTTGCTCAGCCCTTCCCAGAGGAGACTGCTCTCTTACTATCCAAGGAGGTGCTGTGGAGAGACTCTTCGAGAAGCAAGGATGTCACCAAGATCGTATAAGACTTACAGACAACGGCTGGACTCTGCAGGCAAACGAAGATCCTTTCAGACCTTGCAACAAGGACTGTCTTGGGCCTAGAGATATGGTTCTTGTCAGACGCCCGAGGCGCGGGAAATTGCACTTCACGCATCCCCTGCCAGAGAATAGTGTAATCATCATAGGACAGGAGGGACCGAACAACCACACAATTGGACTTGGCAGTATTCTACCTCGGATACTAGGCAGTGCTCGTAGAGACTGTCACAATAAGAGGAGAAAAGTCTATTAAGCATTAAGTACTAGAGAACAGTTGAAAAGTGGGCAGTGACAGATATAAGTATATAATAGGGGCTTAGCATTATCATTATTTTAATACTCCCCCTGCAAAGCTACTATTAATATACTAACTTGCAATTATTCTATCCTATTCCGTTTTCTAATAAGATTACTAACTATACTAAGTGCCTCTCGAAATCGACTAAATGCATTTTTATCTAATGCCTTTATAAATCTATCTGCTATTATAAGTTCTATTAATACGTACTTAATACGAATAAACCTATTAGCAACCTTTTCTTATATAAATTTATAGTATATAGCTAAGTATTTCGAACGGTTATAATATATAGGGTTCTTTGCTAGTAAGATTGCACTCTTATTATCGGAATAGATAATAAGTATAGATAATCTAGTAGTCTCCCCCTAAAAAGAAGTTTAGAGTTCCGAGAGAAGGCATTTAAGCTATAATGCTTCCTATACTATATTCGATTATATATAAATCTTAGCCTTATAAGTAGAAAGCGATATAATACCCTACTATTTTAATAATTAGCTAATTATAATATTATTAAGGTTAAAGATATATCTAGATATAAAGCGCTAAATATTATAGTTATTAGCCTAAGATATATTAATTTAACTAGTTAATAATCCTATTAGTCTATAATATTAAAGTTTAAGATGACTACTAGGAACATGCCTATTATCATATTCGCAAGGTTCTCCATCGCTTCACCTAGCTATATCCACCATCAAGGGGATGACAAGACACAGCATGAGAAGAACATCCGTACGTATCATCCTGGCCACGCAGACAGCCAGAGACAAGACAATAGCATTAACAGAGCTATCAAGCCCGACAAGCCCAAATCTTCGGTGCTGTAACTCGTGTTCTAGCACCGAGTGTCTCCAGTTGCATGCGCCAGACCTATGCCGTCCAATTCATCATCATGATGCACAACCGAAGTATATCCAGAAAACACCTGCACCGA
This sequence comes from Juglanconis oblonga, assembly GCA_003012965.1. Taxonomy (NCBI): domain Eukaryota; kingdom Fungi; phylum Ascomycota; class Sordariomycetes; order Diaporthales; family Juglanconidaceae; genus Juglanconis; species Juglanconis oblonga. Next base: position 3,844 of record MUZH01004371.1, on the reverse strand, counting down.
TCCAGCCGGTCCAAAACCATAGGAACCGCAGAAACACCGTACTGCCTTCTTCCGTCTCGGAATCATGTCTTGTTCAATTCAAATCCATCCATCGCCTATCCACGCTACGCCTCGAGCCGCTGAAATTGCTCTGTGCCGAACGGCCGTCCATCGTAAATCTGTCTATGAAAAAAATGGAACTGTGGAGTTTACACAGCAAAAAGGAACGTGTCAAAATAAACAACCACGAGAGAAGAAGTATACGCGCCAGAATTTGCAGGGAGGTAGCAGATGCAACTGCGCTTAGCAGACCTCCAGCTCATTGATGGCCTGCGTCCGTCTCCGCTTCGGTGTCCTCGGTGACAGAGGTGGCGAGGCGACCGTGACGCCGAGACCAGCCCCCGCGCCAGCTGAAGAAGGCCCCCTTCCGGGTGAACCGCCGTCGTTGGAGTCGAAGCTCGTGTTGAAAACTTCGGACAATACGTCTCTACCCCGTTTCAGACTGCCCACACGCATCCTACGCTCCTGCTCCGACTCCCAGGTCTCGATGTCGCCATCTACAACCTGTGACAGCTCCTCACCGGCAATTTCTGGCCCGAGAGCCTGTGTAAGTCGCTCCTTAAGTCCGAGAACAGGCCATACAGGCACCCTGGTGACTTCGACCTTCAGACCGCCGTTGTGGAGGGCACCGGCACTGGGTGCCTTCGTCGGTTCGGCGAAGCGCTTGAGGAAGGCCGCCGTCACAATGGTGCTGTAGACGACGAAGTCGGCTGTGTCACTGTCCTGAGAAAGGATCCTGACCGGCACGTCCTTGAACTCAGGATGGCGTGAGATCGCCTCGGAGGCGCCCGTGGAACCCTGAGATGACTTTTGAGACGATGATCTTGACGACCTCCGGGGTGGATAGCACTGTGACTGTGCTATGGCCAACATGATGGCGACCAAGTATGAGTCGTGATCGCTGTCCTCGGGAATGAGTCGCTTCGACCGCACTTTCTGAAGATTCAACACCGGGGTGTTCTGCAGGTCGCCATCCAGGGGTCCTGGCATGACGCGGTACAGGTTGCGACGTACCATGGCCAAGTGCGATCTGTTGACGTAGGCGAGGATAGGTCTGCTCGGCTGCGGTTGACTGTTGACGTAACTCGAGTCGCTAATCTGGCTATCGCTGCTTGGTATCCGTCCGTAGGAGCTCGTGGGTTTCGTCGCGGCGCTATCGAACGAAGTACCAGGGCTATCGGGATGCTTCCATAGAACAGCGACGCGCACTGCGCGCTTGAGGATGCGATTTCCAAAATGGACTTCGAGATCCACATCGCTCTTAGCCTTGGACAAAGTAGCTGGAAAGAAGGTGCGAATGACCTGCTTGACGGCTTGCGAATTGAAGGGGCTGGACTTTGGGCTTAGGATCGATGTGAGGTCCCTGCTAAGCTCGGTGGCGATCCTGCTTGGACGAGGCGGATATCTGGAGGAGAAAGAGTTGAAGTCAGGCACTGGCCTGCGAATAGGAGCCCGATCGACAAAGTCGACGTCGAGCAGTCGAGCATGGGCATCCGTCCAGCATATCGGTGTAATAAACAATGGTTCACCGGCGTTCTCGTGCATGATATCGTAGATAGAGCCCGGCTCGGGCCGAGTGATGCGCGTTATACGTCTTCGCTTTGCCGGCCTTGTATTCTCGGGCGGTGAGACTGGTGTTGCTGGTGCGGGTGGAAGGGCGGGCAGCAAGTCATCGAACCCCGACAGCTGTGCGACAGCATTCTGCGAGGGAGGCGGAGTCCTCGGTGCGATGGTTGTCGCGGTCTTTTGTTGCGTTGGTGCCATGTCGGCGAATCTTGAGCTGAACAGCTGGCCTAGTAGAGGGCTGCGGTTGAGTAAAGTCCTGGACGCGATGTGTTAGCGGTTTGAGTTGATTTGAGTTTGATGTGCATCAGCGTCTGGCTCGCGAGGGTCGGAATGTTATGCGCCGATGGCATGGGACCAGTGTTGTTGGGTAGCAGCGCATATGTGCACAGCGCGATAAGAAAAGAAGCGCGAGAATAGACGTACTCGAGTAATTGCATCGAGAAGACCACGCGACGCGATAATACCCCTTTGAATGGACGCGGAGGCCAAGTCGCGTGGGGATTGTGTGGAGTCGATGCTTGTGACAATCGGATAAGGCTGAGGGCAAAAGCAGGGCGAAAGCAGAGACCGGAGTGTTGATGAGACGCGATCGGCCTTTGCAATCGATGAATAGAATGCAAGGATATCTCGGCTTCAAATAAGTTGGACGTTCAAAGGATGCTGAGACGGGCGTGGCAGATGTGCGTGCACGTGTGAGAGTGAGAAGGTCGAGACAGGTCGCATAAGAATGGGAGGGCGACCGGGGAGGGCGACCGGAGAAGGCGACCAGACCAGGTCTGACCTTTTTATTATAAGTAATAAGTGTATGTGGCCACCACTTCTGCTTGTTCGCTGGCCGGTGGGTATGGAACGAGAACCTTGGAACAAGTGTGGGAGTGCAGACAGGAGCTGCTGGGAGGGACAACACTGCCGCCATGACACCCAGAAACAAGGTCGCCGGGCCAATGAGGTTGTCAACTTCATGCGCGATTCGCCTCCCCCGGTCGGCTCTGTGGCCCCCCTCTCTGCCGAATCAACGCGAAACCGGGACACCAAATCACCTGACCGGGGGAGTAAGTCGCAAATCGAGGGGGCTGGTGCCTGCCTGCTGGCCCTCCAGCCAGTCAGCCAAGTGTGGCTCATCCTTGCCATTCCCGCCGATATCCGCTGCGCTGAGTCAGACCAAGAGAGAAACCAGCCATTCCCAAGACGGTTAGGGCGGCTTTGGAGCTGGGTGACGTCTCTCGCAACTGCCCGTAGTCGACTCGGCTCGATTCAGGGGAACGTTGAAGCTGCAGGCAAGCATCACGGCCCTTTCGAACGACAGCCTCGTCAACGGCCATTTTCACCACACAGAGCGTCCAGAGCTCCTCTACAATAGCCCGCCCGGTGGCGCACAAGTCACAATGCCGGTCAGTATTCCAACACCTCTCGAAAGCCCTCAACTCGCCACACTGCTGGGCCCGGGAGCTCCCCAAGCCCACTCTCCCACGACACCGCCCAACTAACCACCACACTCTCCTCCAGGCCTATAACTCCATCTTCAACGCCGACCCCAACCCGCCACGTCTGATCGGAAACTTCCCCCTCCTCCCGCTACGCACCAAGACCCGCGGGCCCGCCTACACCCTCCCCCTGCCCAACCCTCCCCTCGCACCACACGAGTCGCCCGACCCGGAGTCAGACAGCTACGACGCCCTCGACGAGGTGCTGTCGCTGTTCCGCGCAAACACCTTCTTCCGAAACTTCGAGATCCAGGGCCCCGCCGACAGGCTGCTGATCTATGGTATTCTGTTTGTGTCGGAAGCGCTGAGCAAGATCCGCCCAGCCGCGGACATGCGGCAGGCTACCAAGGATGTCATGAACCTGGCCCTCGATACCAACTTTGCTGTCCCGGGGGATCCCGCTTTCCCGCTGAACCAGGTACGTGGGCCACCGACGGGAGATGGGGTTGGGACGGGGGATGAGGTGTGCTGACAGTGGACCAGATGTACGAACCTCCCCGCGACAGACAGGACGCCGAGCAGCTGCGCCAGTATATGGGCCAGGTGCGTCAGGAGCTGGCGACGAGGTTACTGGCACGGGTTTTTGCCGAGAGCGAGGATAAGCCGAGCAAGTGGTGGTTGAGCTTTACAAAGAGGAAGTTCATGGGCAAGGCGCTGTGATCAATGTGATAGCGCGGGCAGGATGATCGAGATCCAGGAGAGAGGACAAGCGAGCAGCCATGCTCGGTTGAGAAGGTTCGATGACAGGGGCGAAG